>SJYC01118931.1:0-11965 GCA_006408675.1 Madoqua kirkii
ACCAGCTTGAACGTCTGGAAGTTCACGGTTCATATATTGCTGAAGCCTGGCTTGGAGAATTTTGAGCATTACTTTACTAGCATGTGAGATGTGCAATTGTGCAGTAGTTTGAGCATTCTTTGGCATTGCCTTTCTTTGGAATTAGAATAAAAACTGACCTTTTCCAGTCCTGTGGCCACTGCTGAGTTTTCCAAATGTGCTGGCATATTGAGTGCAGCACTTTCACAGCATCATCTTTCAGGATTTGAAAGAGCTCCACTGGAATTCCATCACCTCCACTAGCTTTGTTTGTAGTGATGCTTCCTAAGGCCCACTTGACTTCACATTCCAGGATGTCTGCCTCTAGGTGAGTGATCACACCATCGTGCCAAAGTTAGGGAACCTTAAAAGGCATTGCTGAATGTTTCCCATATGGAAACATTCGGATTAATTTACTGGCTTTAAAAAAAAAAAAAACAGAAGACTTAATTGAGATAAGTATTGTTAAGTAAATTATGTCACATGTGGTTAAGTTTAAAATTGGATTGAAGGTGCACAAATGATCTAAATGTTAAGTGTTGAGTACTGTATTGGAACTAATTATTCACAGGATAAGTTAGGTTGCTATCTTTAAGCAGCTTTTAGAAATTAGCATTGTTGTGTCCTACATTAATTTTCCTACCCTTTAAGGAAGTGTTAAGGAAATAGAAGGCGGTTCTTAACGTTTGTAGACTTTATAAACAAGGGAAGAATACAAGATAAACATGTATAACCACAGAAGACAAACACATAAACATTTTCTTTTCGTGATATGTTTTGTGAATATATTACAATGGAGGTAGCCTATCTAAAAGAAAACTTGACTTTATCCTATATATCAAAGAAAAAACAGTACCTCATAGCATGTGAAATATGTCTTCAGTTTAGGTTGCTGTTTTATGATTGCCTTCCCAGTTAAAATTACTATTGCTTAAACATGGAGTCTAATATCTTCCATCAGTTATAGGAAGCTCTAGGTATCCTACTTATTTTCCAAGGGGAAGGAGAAATAAATTAGTTTAGGGTCAGTTAAGCTATCTTTTATTTATTGCATGTGATACAGTATATCTTTCCCAGTTCTGAAAAAAAAAATTGAAACTACATTCTAGATTGTTTTTTATGTGCTTTAAGAAACTTCTGAAAGCAGACTTCTGAATAAAAGAATTTGACTGCACTTGTGTAGAATCAGATATAGCAAAGAGTTAAAAATATTTGATTGAAGTAGTTCCAATAACAGTAATTCTGAATATAGAAGGAAGTTAAAAGCAGACTCTTAAATTGCAGCCAGAGATGAATACCCTTCCGGCCCTTTTTTCCAAGGCAAGAATAGCTGACGCATTGGGAAAAGGTAGCAAAAAAGACTTGCCACTGTTTCTCAGTCCTGGTTTACATTGAAAGGGGCTTGATTTTATAGAGTTACAAAAATCTTTGAACTGGGTTTCTTCCTAACTTGTGTCTTTAATTTGACTGTGAAGACCTCTTTGTCTTTAACAATCTCATAGCCCCACTCATTTAAATTTTTGTCTGATTTTGGTCTTAGAAACGCCTAAATCAGTACTTCTTTATCATGATTTCCTTTTCCTGCATTAATTCTCTTATTAATTTTTCTAGTGTTTCTTGAATAAGCATTTAATGATAATACTGGGTTTTCTCACTTGTGGTTTTCCTTAGCATTGGGTAGTCTTGACTTGATCTTTTACTTGTTTACTTTCTTGTTGAGCAATAAAATAAACCATCATGACTGTAGAAAAATCCTTGACATTGAAATGGAGTGCTTCTGCCTCAGGGTCAGTTTTTACTTACATCTCCCCAGCTTTATTCAAGTGTTGAGAACTTTAAAAACTGTTTATGTCAGAGAAATCTCCCTTAAGAGACTTCCTTATAGCAACAACGGTAAAGTGCATGTGATGGTTTATTATCAATACATATGTTTGTACTGGTGATTTTTGGAAGCAAACACATTTTCCCTTTTCCTTAAGGATAAGAGAAGCTTCTCCTCTTAATAAGCTCTATTTATTAACAGACAGGTAAAATTTAAAAAATTTTAGTTGTGATTTTTTAATCACATGTATTTCTGGGTATTAGTCTCAAATTCACCGTACACTTTTTCATGAAAATTTGTATGAATTAAGAGAGCAGCTGCAGCTCTTCTTATTTACTGCAGATCTTGCTTTATTTTTTAAAAACATTCAGAAGATATCTATATATCAAAACAATTGGTAATGATTTTCTCTAGATGTGGACCCATTTTAATCAGTGTTGGCCTCTCTCTCTCACTTCCCTGATTGCATATATTTGTGACCCTTAGATTATAGGGAATGGAAGTGAACAGCAGCTGCAAAAAGAGCTGGCAGATGTGCTGATGGATCCTCCAATGGACGACCAGCCAGGGGACAAAGAGCTTGTGGAAGGGTCACAGCTGGATGGTGAAGGAGATGGGCCTCTTTCTAATCAACTCTCAGCTTCATCCACCATTAACCCTGTGTCGTTAGTAGGGCTCCAGAAACCAGAGATGAGCCTGCCAGTGAAACCTGGACAAGGAGGTTAGGATTGCTGCATTGCTTACATAATGGAAGGTTATTGTTTTTAATATTTGAATGTCCGTTTTGTACTAGGTTTGATGCAAAGGAAGCAAAAATCATATCTATATTATCTAGAATCTGACGATTCTAGATTGAGGGGGATGTTAGAGGAATAAATACATGTACCATTCTGATTTCCCTTTAAATGTATGTCATTAAAAATTTTTTTTTATTGTTGTGTAGTTGATTTACCATAACAGTGGGGCAGTGTTAGAGTGTTAAAAGATTTTTTTCAGGAAAAAATAATTTGAGTATGGTATTGGGGAAATTGGATATTGGCAGGAGGAGAAGTGGATGACAAGATGAGATGGTTGGATGGCATCACCAACTCGATGGACATGAGTTTGAGTAAGCTCCAGGAATTGGTGATGGACAGGGAAGCCTGGTGTGGTGCAGTCCATGGAATCACAGAGTCGGACTCGAGTGAGCAACTGACTGATTGGGGAAAGAGAGAAATGATTCTTGGTGAAGGAAATGTTTGCCTCAGGCATGCTTGGTGGGAATAGTTGTCAAATTGAAAAAAAGGGAGCTGAAAGACAAGGAGGAAAAAGACAATTATGAAGCCTCTTTGAGGAAACGTAGAATATTAAAACTGTAAATGTTTATTGGGAAAGGAAAGGCAGGGGGACCAAGAGAACATGATAAAGTAATTAAGATGATGAATAAGAGAGATTATTATAATAGAACAGATCAGAAAGAAGACAGAGGATTTTTCAGGGTGGTAAAATACTAAATGTATTACTGACCTAAATGTAAATTATAAAGTCAGAAGAAATTACAAGAGATAAATCAGATCTGAATCTCAGGTCACTGTTTAGGTTAAGGATTGAAACTATAGCCATACCTAAAAATTTTAGTGTTGGTGACAAGTTCTGGTATGAGATTTCTGACTTTAATTTTCTTCTGGGAAAGTGACGAATTTAATTTTAGAACCTAAAGGTAGCTTATAGAATTTTACTTAGTAGTCATATTAACAAAATATCAAAGTGAAAAGAATCACTTTCTTTTTGTTTCTTTCAGATTCTGAAGGGTCAAGTCCTTTCACACCAGTGGCAGATGAGGACAGTGTAGTTTTCAGCAAACTAACTTATTTAGGCTGTGCCTCAGTAAATGCTCCCAGGAGTGAAGTGGAAGCCTTGAGGATGATGTCCATCTTAAGGGGCCAATGTCAGATCTCACTAGATGTAACCCTGTCAGTGCCGAACGTATCTGAAGGAACTGTGAGGTAAGACCAGCCTTCTAGAAATATTTGTAATATTTGAACAGATTTCTGACCTACAGTTTTACAACAAAGCGATAGTGAACAAAATACGTGATTATTTTATTCAGTAGTGGTTAATTCATTTGGCACTTAGTTTTCATATCTTCCAGGGATTGTGACCTTTTATGAAAAATAGTCACTTGTTTGAGCAGTTTTTTATGCTCTTCCTCACCCTAATTCTTTGTAGCACTTTAGAAATGTAAGTGTTTTGGGGATTATTGAAATACATTGACCTAAGAATCTGCCTAACAATTTATATTTTCCATGTGCCCCCAATACAAATACTAGCTTGACACATTAGTTTAATATGAAATTTCATGCTGACTTTGGAAATTACAGAAACCTGTTGGTAAATATTAACTATTTCAGTGTTCAGTTCAGTCACTCAGTCATGTCTAACTCTGCGACCCCATGAACCACAGCAGGCCAGGCCTCCCTGTCCATCACCAGCTGCTGGAGTCCACCCAAACCCATGTCCATTGAATCAGTGATGCCATCTAACCATCTCATCCTCTGTTTTCCGCTCCTCCTCCCGCCTTCAGTCTTTCCCAGCATCAGGGTCTTTTGCAATGAGTCAGCTCTTCGCATCAGCTGGCCAAAGTATTAGTTTCAGCTTCAACATCAGTCCTCCCAATGAACACCCAGGACTGATATCCTTTAGGATGGACTGGTTGGATCTCCTTGCAGTCCAAGGCACTCTCAAGAGTATTCTCCAAAAGCATCAATTCTTCTGTGCTCAGCTTTCTTTATAGTCCAACTCTCACATCTATACATGATCACTAGAAACACCATATCCTTGACTAGACAGTATTTCCTAAATTTTTAAGGTGAGGAAACTGAAGCTCAGAGAAGTCTCTTGATAGGGCTGTTTATACTGATTGTTTATACTAACTGAAACAGGTCACAGTGTTTAAACATTGTCAGTCACATGTCTGTATCAGCTAACTAAAATCACTAGAACACCATATCCTTGACTAGACAGTATTTCCTAAATTTTTAAGGTGAGGAAACTGAAGCTCAGAGAAGTCTCTTGATAGGGCTGTTTATACTGATTGTTTATACTAACTGAAACAGGTCACAGTGTTTAAACATTGTCAGTCAGATGTCTGTATCAGCTAACTAAATACAAAACTAGCTTTGTTATAAAAAATGCGTATTTATTTCAAAAAAAATCAATACAAGCAAAAATTTAGAAAATTACTCTTTTATTGAAGTATAGTTGATTTACAGTGTTGTGCCAATCTCTGCTATATTGCAGAGTGAGTCAGTTATATACATATAGACATTGTTTTTCTTAAGTTTTTTTCTATTGTGGTTTATCACAGGACATTGAATATAGTTTCCTGTGCTATGCAGTAGTACCTTGTTGTTTATCCTCTGTATGATCGTTTACATCTGCTAATTCCATACTTCCAGTCCTTCCTTCCCTTGCCCCCTGAACCCCAGCAACCACAAGTTTATTCTCTGTGCTTCTGTCTTGTAGATAAGTTCCCTTGTGACATATTTTAGGTTAGGAAATGTTGTTAATTCTACTCTCCCATTGGTAAATAACAGTTAACATCTTGGTTTATTAAGACCCTTTTTGTGTAGTTGTAGGTATATTTGTTTATGTGTATATACCTACATATATGTGCAAGTATAATTATACAACTCTTAGAATCAACATTTTTAGCATCAGTAGAATTACATAATACATAACATGCTTTTTGGTATTGTAAATCTTTCCATATCAATAAATATGCTTAGTTATTATAATTTATGATGGCACATGATGGGCTTTTCAGAAATAACCAGTCTAGTGTTACATATTTTAGTTGTTTTAATGATAAAAGTGCTAGTAATAATAGCTTGTATTAAACTTTTATTATATAGGCATGTAAGTTAGGCTTCCCTTGTGGCTCAACTGGTAAAGAATCTGCCTGCAATGCAGGAGACCTGGATTCGATCCCTGGGTTGGGAAGACCCCCTGGAGAAGGGAAAGGCTACCCACTCCAGTATTCTGACCTAGAGAATTCTGTGGACTGTATAGTTCTTCGGGTCACAAAGAATCAGACACGACTCAGCAACTTTTACTTACTTAAGTGCTTTACCTGTCATTTTCTTATAAGTAGTATTTTTGAGCTAAATTTTTATGTATTTTTAAATTTCCTTAGGATCAGTTCCTAGAAGTAGATTTACTGGTGGGTCAAAGATTTGCCCATTTTTATGGTTTTTGATACATTGCCAAATGGCCATCTAGAGATACTCATCTAGCTTGTACATTTATTAGCAGTGTATGAGAATATCTGTTTCTCCACCCTCAAACATTTTGGATTTTTCTGGTAGTAGAGTTGTAGCTGCATATGGATAGTAGTAGTAGTAGTAGTAGTAGTAGTAGTAAGTTGATTAATATTCCAATCACCTGCAATGTAATTCTTTTGAATGTTTAAAGAACTGTTTTGAAAAGATTCACAAATATTAATTTTAATTGTATTTATTAATATGAAGCTTAGTAACATTTATTTACCTTTTTAATTTTTTCCTTTTGCTATGATGCAACTTGTGAAATCTTAGTTCCCTGACCAGAAATTGAACCTGGGCAAGTTCAGTGAAAGCACCAAGTCCTAAACACTAATTGCAAGGGAATTCCCTAAAACTCATTTTTATATGATTCTTAGTCAATAGTCATTCCCCTGACTGAAGTTATACTTTGTTACTAATATGTTTTAATTCTATAAAGATATGAGAAAATTAGTATCTCTTGCCTCAGAGTCTTTATCAAAGTGCCTTTGAATTTGATTTAGTTCCTCTTCTTAGGTATTTCCATTATCCCCTAGCCTTTCTCATTGATGGCTCTGCCCATTCAGTGTTGAAACTTCATAATTTCATCACTTCATAATTTCAGTTTCAATTTTTTGTATTGTCAGGGCCCAGGATCGAGCTTGGGATGTTGTGTAGGTATCACATAAATAATTTGTTGAGTGAATACATTTTTGAATAAATGCTATCCTTTTAATTTTTGGTGAATGGCATCCTTTTGATTTTATTAATGATTTTTTTTTTCTTTGGTGTTAACGTTTTGTAAGCCTCTCTTCCTTATTTGCCATTAAGCAAAAGAACATGTTTCACTCTGAAAAACTACATCAGTGTTTTAGTTTTTTAAATAATAAAGCAGCTTAGGTCATTCTGTTAGGAGATACTGAGAAGCACAACTTTAATGATCTATTTTGGTAGTCTGATTTACTCATTTTTTTAATGTAGTTACAGACTATTTAAGAAACATTAATATTATTTATGCTTTCCTGATTGCCTCCCTAAAATAGGGGATTATATAGCTTTTAGTATGGAATTATGTAATCAAGTTATTTTAAGACCCCACATATGACTGACTTATCAAGAGTGAAGATTAATATGATTGCTGTGTGTGCTCAGTCATTTCCAGTTCTTTGTGACCCTTTGAACTGTACCCTGCCAGGCTCAAGAAATGATTTATATGATCTTTTTGCTAGAAAGATGAGTCTTGAATCATAATATGGACATAGTGAAAATTGTTCCCAATAGCTCTAATCTTTTTATATATATTTTTTCTGAACAGACTCTTAGATCCTCAGACAAACACTGAAATAGCAAACTACCCTATCTACAAAATCCTCTTCTGTGTCAGAGGGCATGATGGAACTCCTGAGAGTGACTGTTTTGCTTTTACTGAAAGTCACTACAATGCAGAACTCTTCAGAATACATGTCTTTCGGTGTGAAATACAAGAAGCTGTAAGTACTGAAGAAGAAAATGTCTACAGATAAAACTTCATCTTCACCCTTGCGTCATTGAAATGATTATAGTATTTTCTATGGTGATTTATAAGCCAAATGAAATTCTCTGCTACTGTTTTATTGTTCCAGCTTGATGGCCTGAAATATGAATACAAGTTTGGTTAGCCAGAACCTTGTTGTTGCTAAGAGCATCAGAGGAGACCAATTGGCCGCTGTTTAAATGAGTTAAATCGGCATCTTGCTTCTAGCAGTGACATATTTGCAAACCATTCTTATAGAAGTTAAACTTGGGGGATTATTCTTTATTATAATAAATATATTCAAGTAATCCCTAGCAATTTTGGAATCATCTTTCATTTGGATTTCTAGTGTTGACAGTTATTCCTTTTTTAAAGCCTCTACTCTGGCTATTTTTAGTGTTGTTTGCCTTATAAGTCTAATAAATTGGATAACTTATTAAAAGAAATGAGTGGAGGTAAGGTGAATTACCTCCCTCAAACAATATAGGTCACCTTCAGCCTTTACCTTTTTCATAACAGCCCATCTCCTAACTTGTCTGGTTGTAGGTGAGCCGGATACTTTACAGTTTTGCCACTGCCTTCCGCCGTTCTGCCAAGCAGACCCCACTTTCAGCAACTGCTGCACCTCAGACTCCAGACAGTGACATCTTTACTTTCTCTGTGTCTCTAGAAATAAAAGAAGATGATGGTAAAGGTTATTTTAGGTAGGGCATCTTATTTTATTCTTTTTATTTGAGTTTGTATTAACATGCTGAACTATCAAGGCAAATTCTAGGTGAGATTACCTAACCTTTATATTATATAATGATTGCTTTTATAGATGGAGTGGTGGTTTTTTTTTTTTTTTAATACAAATGATAAAGAAAAATAAATAGGCAAATTGCCAAGGCAAGATTTAAAGAATTTTAAACATAAAAAAATTATTTCATGTGGGGAAATATATCATGTTACTGTGTTCTTTTAGGCTAAAAGTAGCTGGCTGACTGCTTTTATTAAACATGACAGAAGCTGCATCACTTGTGTCTATAGCTGGATTTGTTTTGCTAGAGTTTTTTGGTTGGTGTATTTGTTTTAATAATCTAAAGATCTTAAACTATTGAAATCAAGTTTTATCATTAAAATTTACTGGAGCACATTGAAAGGGGAGAAATAAGGAGTGTATCTGAAGTCTGACCTTACATATAGGGTCAAAAATAACTGGTTCTGGTTTTTAAGTAGTAAAAATAACCCTGGAATAAAATGACCCTGGAATAGAGATTAAAAGTTGGGATTAGTTTACTTATTGCAACCATTTCACTGTGACCTTTTCTAAGTTTCTTTACATTTCGTGGCATTCAGTTCAGTTCATTCAGTCGCTCAATCGTGTCTAACTCCTTGCAACCCCATGAATCGCAGCACACCAGGCCTCCTTGTCCATCACCAAGTCCTGGAGTTCACTCAAACTTATGTGCATCGACTTGGTGATGCCATCCAGCCATCTCATCCTCTGTCATCCCCTTCTCCTCCTGCCCCCAATCCCTCCCAGGGTCTTTTCTAGCGAGTCAACTCTTCTCATGAGTTGGCCAAAGTATTGGAGTTTCAGCCTCAACATCAGTCCTTCCAATGAACACCCAAGACTGGTCTCCTTTAGGATGGACTGGTTGGATGTCCTTGCAGTCCAAGGAACTCTCAAGAGTCTTCTCCAACACCATAGTTCAAAAGCGTCAATTCTTCGGCGCTCAGCTTTCTTCACAGTCCAACTCTCACATCCATACATGACCACAGGAAAAACCAGAGCCTTGATTAGACGGACCTTTGTTGGCAAAGGAATATCTCTGCTTTTGAATATGCTACCTAGGTTGGTCATAACTTGCCATCCAAGGAGTAAGCGTCTTTTAATTTCATGGCTGCAGTCACCATCTGCAGTGATATCCCTCCCAGGGTCTTTTCTAGCGAGTCAACTCTTCTCATGAGTTGGCCAAAGTATTGGAGTTTCAGCCTCAACATCAGTCCTTCCAATGAACACCCAAGACTGGTCTCCTTTAGGATGGACTGGTTGGATGTCCTTGCAGTCCAAGGAACTCTCAAGAGTCTTCTCCAACACCATAGTTCAAAAGCGTCAATTCTTCGGCGCTCAGCTTTCTTCACAGTCCAACTCTCACATCCATACATGACCACAGGAAAAACCAGAGCCTTGATTAGACGGACCTTTGTTGGCAAAGGAATATCTCTGCTTTTGAATATGCTACCTAGGTTGGTCATAACTTGCCATCCAAGGAGTAAGCGTCTTTTAATTTCATGGCTGCAGTCACCATCTGCAGTGATTTTGGAGCCCCCCAAAATCAAGTCAGCCACTGTTTCCACTATTACCCCATCCATTTCCTGTGAAGTGATGGGACCAGATGCCATGATCTTAGTTTTCTGAATGTTGAGCTTTAAGCCAACTTTTTCACTCTCCTCTTTGGTGACATTAGTTTACTCGTTTATAAGACAAAGTGGCTAGAGTCTAAAAATCCTTTCTAACTTTATTATAATTGCAAGATGATTGACTTTTTTCCTCCATAGCTCATATCACAAAATAGGTGCTTCTTGGGATCATAATCAGTAGTTGCATAGAACTTTCTTTCCTTCATGACTACTCATGAAATGGATAAAGTGAAAATACAAACGGTTTTTAATATGTTGCTTTTAAATTAAAAAGCACAATCATTGTTTCCTTTGGGAAACTGATAACCATTGCTCTCCCTTCAAAGACTTTGAAATTGTCTTGCCATCTGGTGGCAAGTTTAGTATATAATGCAGCTTCAACCTTAACTTATACAATAAAGTATGAGCCATTGTACTTTATGCTTTCTTATTTATATTTCTATTTTCACACCAATATTATTATGGTGTTTTCTGCAGTATGCATTCCTGTACTGGGAAGTAGAAATCATAATCTATAAACCTTGTAGTAATTTTTTTCCATTTTAAGAAATAGAACAGTTCAAACTGTATTTTCCCTTTATCGAAAATAAAGATTGAAGATTGTTTATAAATTCCAAGTTACAAATAGGAAAGGTTTCTAAGATCTTTCAAAAGAGAAGCACTAGGGTAGTTTCTCCTTCTGAGATCAAGCGTTTTCAAGGTAGAAAGGTTAACAATCACAAATATCCCTATTCAACTGTGTTTCAAGGAAATGCTGTACAGAAAACCCCTGTATGGTCATGCTTCTTTCCACATTTGTTAGCGCTCTGTTATCTTTTTGTTGCATGTTTTCCTGAATTTTATAATAGAAAAGAGTGTTGTAGAACCTAATACAGTGATGAAATTATTGACAAGGATGCCTTTGTCAAATTTGAATTTTTCAAACGCAGTTCCTTTAATCTAGTGATTCTGTATTATGTCTAGGAATCAGAAGCAGTCATTGAGACGCCAAGAGAGTTACCGCATGAATGTTGACTGTAATAGAATGGTTAAAATACAATGCGTTTCACAAAAAATGCAAATATAAAATTATTATGTTGTAAACCTGAAACTGATATGTTGTATGCCAGTTTTACCTAAAGCCAAATACAGTGATATACCCATATGACTTATTGTAAAAAGTGGTATACCCATATGACCTATTTAAAAAAATGTATGTGTATATAGTTAGCCGTAGCACAACATAAATTATTATTTTACCATAGCATAAATATTCACGACCCAGATAATCACGATGGTGTGATCATTCACCTAGAGCCAGACATCCTGGAATGTGAAGTCAAGTGGGCCTTAGGAAGCATCACTACGAACAAAGCTAGTGGAGGTGATGGAACGCCAGTTGAGCTCTTCCAAATCCTGAAAGATGATGCTGTGAAAGTGCTGCATTCAATATGTCAGTAAATTTGGAAAACTCAGCAGTGGCCACAGGACTGGAAAAGGTCAGTTTTCATTCTAATTCCAAAGAAAGGCAATGCCAAAGAATGCTCAAACTACCGCACAGTTGTACTCATCTCACACGCTAGTAAAGTAATGCTCAAAATTCTCCAAGCCAGGATTCAGGAATACGTGAACCATGAACTTCCAGACGTTCAAGCTGGTTTTCAAAAAGACAGAGGAACCAGAGATCAAATTGCCAACATCCGCTGGATAATGGAAAAAGGAAGACAGTTCCAGAAAAACATCTATTTCTGCTTTACTGACTATGCCAAAGCCTTTGACTGTGTGAATCACAAGAAACTGTGGAAAATTCTGAGAGAGATGGGAATACCAGACCACCTGACCTGTCGCTTGAGAAACCTGTATGCAGGTCAGGAAGCAACAGTTAGAACTGGACATGGAACAACAGACTGGTTCCAAATAGGAAAAGGAATACATCAAGGCTGTATA
>SJYC01118932.1:0-24177 GCA_006408675.1 Madoqua kirkii
GAGAAACCTGTATGCAGGTCAGGAAGCAACAGTTAGAACTGGACATGGGACAACAGACTGGTTCCAAATAGGAAAAGGAGTACATCAAGGCTGTATACTGTCACCCTGCTTACTTAACTTCTATGCAGAGTACATCGTGAGCAACGCTGGGCTGGAGGAAACACAAGCTGGAATCAAGATTGGCGGAAGAAATATCAGTCACCTCATATATGCAGATGACACCACCTTTATAGCAGAAAGTGGCAAGGAGCTAAAAAGCCTCTTGATGAAAGTGAAAGAGGAGAGTGATAAAGTTGGCTTAAAGCTCAACATTAGAAAACCAAGATCATGGCATTTGGTCTCATCACTTCATGGGAAATAGATGGAGAAACAGTGGAAACAGTGTCAGACTTTATTTTAGGGGGCTCCCAAAACACTGCAGATGGTGACTGCAGCCATGAAATTAAAAGATGCTTACTCCTTGGAAGAAAAGTTATGACCAACCTAGATAGTATATTTAAAAGCAGAGACATTGCTTTGCCAACAAAGGTCCATCTAGTCAAGGCTCTGGTTTTTCCAGTGGTCATGTATGGATGTAAGAGTTTAACTGTGAGGTAGCTGAGTGCCAAAGAACTGATGCTTTTGAACTGTGGTGTTGGAGAAGACTCCTGACAGTCCCTTGGACTGCAAGGAGATCCAACCAGTCCATTCTGAAGGAGACCAGTCCTGGGTGTTCATTGGAAGGACTGATGCTAAAGCTGAAACTTTAATACTTCAGCTACCTCATGAGAAGAGGTGACTCATTGGAAAAGACTCTGATGCTAGGAGGGATTGGGCACAGAAGGACAAGGGATGACAGAGGATGAGATGGCTGGATGGCATCACCAACTAGGTGGACATGAGTTTGAGTGAATTCCAGGAGTTGGTGTTGGACCTGAAGGCCTGGCATGCTGCAATTCATGGGGTTGCAAATAGTCGGACACTACTGAGCAACTGAACTGAGCTGAATTCAATTTTTACAGCCACACACACACAAAAAAAAACTCAAGTAACATTTCAGGAGACACAAGAGTGGTTTTGTAGCTTTTATGAATGGTTTATAAAATGGTGGTTTACATACAGTAATGATGATCTTTTCACATCAAGAAGTAGATGATAATATCTGCTATTTGCATACCAGGCATAGAAAAGAATTAAATCTGTGATTCTTTTTAGTGCCTGATTTTCAAATCATAACAAAAGCTATTCTGCTGTATATTACAAGGAAATCCTTTCCAAAATTGATGAAACCTCTTCTCCTACAGTGCAGTTCCTAAAGATAAAGACAGACAATGCTTTAAACTACGCCAAGGAATTGATAAGAAGATTGTCATCTATGTGCAACAAACAACTAATAAAGAACTTGCCATTGAGAGGTAAACATTTTTTAATGTTTGGCTTAAATATAAATTTTATTTCTTGTCAATCTACTGAAACAGTCATATACTATATTCAGAAGTGTATTTGCAGACTATTTTGCTCCCTGGGGAATTCTTTTGGTTATTAAAGTATATATTTCATTTATTTTGAAGTATCTGTATATCTTCAGCTCATATGTTGACTTCAACTATGTGATAATAAAAGGCGAACATAAAATTTGTTGATCTTAATTAAATAGATAATTTTGATAATGCTAATTTGTTGATAATTTCAATATGTCCTTTTTTCTGTTAGAATTTCTTTCAGTGATCTAAGTTAAACATGTTTGCTGTAGTCTTTTTCCCAAACTTATATGGTTCTTTTTTTGCAGATGTTTTGGTCTTCTCCTTAGCCCAGGAAAAGATGTACGAAATAGTGACATGCACTTGTTGGATTTGGTAAGGATAGCTTTTTTTTTTAAGTTTGCCTGCTATCTCCTCTATAAAGGTTATTATACCAAATCTAATGTTTAAATACATTTATGAAGCAGTAAGCAAAGGTAAGGATATTTCCTGCTTGCTGTTTACCGGTCTGACCTTATACCTACTTAGTTTCAGTTTTTTGGCTGTGCAGTGGTATAGGGTTGATGTTGGAGTCAAAGACATTTTGTGAGAGAGTTATTTGCAGACTGTTACATGAGCTTTAGAAAAGTATACAGTGTATATACTGTTGCTATTAAATGAAAATCTTTATTTTAATAACTGGCTCAGAGCTTAAAGCGTCTACCTCCAATGCTGGAGACCCAGGTTCGATCCCTGGGTCGGGAAGATCCCCTGGAGAAGGAAATGGTAACCTACTCCAGTATTCTTGCCTGGAGAATCCCATGGACATAGAAGCCTATTAGGCTACGTCCACAGAGTCGCAAAGAGTCGGACACGACTGAGTGACTTCACTTTCACTTTCAAAATTTATGTAGTAATTGTTCACTTGAGAGAATTCAACATAGGTGTAGGTAGTAAATTTTCATGATGTCTGTACAGTTTGATATGATTTGCAATCATTTACTTTATATATAACTTTTCAGGAGCAGTTGCATAAATAATTGGCACATTTTTAGCTGTAATCATTCATAGATACTCTTTACTTTTCATATGTCTATATATTATCATCTTTCATATTCTTATATTTTTACAACTTTTTTAAGGCAACAGAATGAGGATTAGCTGTTGTTATTTTTTTGGCATTAATGTTGTTATTCTTTTCTTTAGGAATCTATGGGCAAAAGTTCAGATGGAAAGTCCTATGTTATTACTGGGAGCTGGAATCCAAAATCTCCACATTTTCAAGTTGTAAATGAAGAAACTCCTAAAGGTGGTGCAGATTGGTGACATCATGAACAGAAATTTTAGTCCCAAGAAGATACCCAAATTTTAGTTCTACTGCTTTGAGAAATACTTAGTGTTTATCTAATTCTGATGAAACCAAGGAATTTGAATAGTTCTTTGAATTTATTATTAACTTTACCCTGTAAACAGAGTATTTTTTTCTCCCTCTCCTTTCTTCATTTTTTCTTTTCCTTCTTCCTCTTCTGTTTATATGCTTATATATTTACAAGTCTTCTGAGTATGACTTTTTTGTGGAGCGATAATATATATCATTTCAAATTCAAAGGATATATAAGAAAAAATAAAAGTCTTCCACAGTTCTGTTGTCCCAAACGTAAAGGGTACCAGTGTAACTAATTTCCTGTGCAGTTTTTCAGATATGCATAAACTTTTTTTCAAGCTGTTCATACTCTTTCTGAATGTCATTTAAAACTTGTAATTTAATTATGTGAACAAATATATTTCCACTTAAAAAATTTGCTTCTCCTTTCTCTCTCCCTAGATAAAGTGCTGTTTATGACCACAGCTGTTGATTTGGTAATAACAGAAGTCCAGGAGCCTGTTCGCTTTCTTCTAGAGACAAAAGTCCGAGTTTGCTCACCTAATGAAAGATTATTCTGGCCCTTCAGCAAACGTAGTACTACTGAAAATTTCTTTTTGAAACTAAAACAGGTACTATACCTTTCTATAAATATAGAGGGGGAAATAAGAGAAGTCACTTCTGAGGCTGATTTATCATTAATCCAGGCTATTAGTTAGATCTTTAAATAGTCATGTGTATTTTAAATACATTAAAGAGGAAGGTTGTCTGTCATTTTTATCCACCTATTTTTTGTTTTCTGCTTTTCATTTCTTCCTGAAGAACCAGGTTTCTTTCTGGTCTCATTTGCCTTAAACCTGAGCAGCTGCTTTTAGAATTTCTTTTAGTGAACTGTCAGGTTTCTTTATCTAAAAGTCTTTATTTCAGTTTTATTCCAGTAGGATATTTTCTCTGGATATAGGGTTCAGTTTTTTACTTTCAGCACTTATAGATGTCATTTCACAGTCTTGTGGTTCTCACTGTTTTTGAAGAGAAGTCAGCATGTATTTATACTTGTAATGGGTCATTTTCTCTGGCTGCTTTTGATATTATTTTGTACCTTTAACTATGATGTGCCTAGGTGTGGTTTTTCTTTCTGTTTGTCTTTAGGTTTGCTGGGCTTTGTGAATTTTTAAATTCATTATTATTTTTTTTCTTTTACCATTGTGTGGGAAAATCTGACTCATTATTTCTTCCAAATTTTTTCTCTGCCACATCTCTCTTTCTCCTTAAGGGATTCCAATCATACATATTTTTGACCTTTTGTTATCCCACAGACCTCTGAGATTCTTTATTTTTCCAAATATTTTTTATTTGTTGTTGTAGTTAGATACGATACTTTGTTGACCTAACTTAAAGTTCACTTGACACTTTGTTTTGTCATGTCCAATCTGTTGTTAACCTTATTCAATGAGTTTTTTTTTAATTTCACGTCTTGGTTTTTTTTTTTTTTTTTTTCTGGAATGTCCCATTGATTTATGGTTTCTGTTTTTTATGTGATTACCTCCTTCATCTTTAAGCAGATCTTTTATATTCTTGAGCATAACTTTCATTACTTTAAAAATCTTGGGCTGCTAAATCCGAGTCTGGAGAGACACATTTTTATGTTTCTTTGTCTAGTATTTTGGGATTATATATTAGACACTTTACATGCTTAAATTATAGAGACTATGTTATGGTCTTTCGGTCAGACTCTACTCTGTCATTCTTGTGGTGAGCAGCAGATAAAATTTCTGTTCCCTTCTTTGAGCCTTTTTTTTGGGGACCCCAGTAGCCCTGCAACTTACTGCTCCTTTCTTTGCTTTCATTTGTCAAAACTCCTTGACAGTAATCAAGTTCATGGTGACCTACATTGCTGAATCCAGTGGTCAGTCTGAGTTTTCATCTTACTTAGTGTATCAGGAGCATTTGATACAGATAATTACTTTCTCCTCCTTAAATACCACTCTTTCACTTAGCCTTCAGAGTATCTCGAATTTACCATGTCCAAAATAGATGTCATTATTTCATCCCTCACCCATAAAATATTCTGCCTACCTGTCTTTACCATCTCAGTTTATGGGCATCTTCTCCTAGTAGTTACTTAGACCAAGAATTTTATTCTCTTATTTTTTCATGCACCATATCCTGTCTGTCAAGAAATTCTGTTTTTAAAGCATACCTAGAAGGCTGACCATTTCTTACCACCTAGATTATGTTAACTTCATCTGAATCATTGTTTTTACTTAGATTATTGAAATATCTTTTTCACACATCTCCTATTTCTATTTTTGTGACCTTTTGATATATTCTTAATATAGCAGCCTAGGGTCAAATTGCATCATTCTTCTACTCAAATTCTCTAATCCTATTTTATTCCACAAAATCCTGAATCCATGTAATGGGTTATAAGACCCTATCTGAGCTGCTGCCTATTGTAAACTAATTCCTCTTACTTCTTGCTTGCTTCCTCTGCTCTAACCATGCTCTTAGGGCCCTTGTTATTAACTGTTCCCTTTACTTCAGATGCTCCTCTCTGGATTCCACTGGATTCACCTCCTTCAAGTCCTCAGGTCTTCTTCAGGTCTTTGGTTAGATTTATTAGCAACTCCTCACCACCCCCATTTAACACTGCAGTTTGCCCAGTTATCCACTGGTACTGCCAGTTCCCTCTCTGTTGATAAACTTAAAAAAGATTTTTTTACATACAAGGGTGTTAACTTCTAATATACTGCAAAGTATACTTTTTTTTTGGTTTATTAAGTGTTTTTAGTGTTAGAAACCTCCTAAGGCAATATTTCTAATCTGTTCTGTTCACTGATTTACCCCAAACATCTTGAACATAGTTCATTCTCCAAAAAATTTATGAATTTTATTTCATGTAACATTGAAATTCTATTATACAAGATTATAATATTGTATATGGACTTATCTGAATATACTTTTCTGTAGCAAGAAGTATTTTAGTTCCAGTGTGTCCAAGTTAGCCCTTTTAGTTATAGTTAGAAAAAGGTAACAAGCAGGACAGGAATTTCTTTTCAGTGTTATCTTAAGAGACAAAAAGTAAACCTGGGTCCCAGATCTTCACTGTGACAAGAGCAAAGAAAGGATTATAGGATTATCATCTAGAACTTGGCTTTTTGAGTCACAGTACATGGATCTTCCCTGGTGGCTCAGAGGTTAAAGCGTCTGCCTGCAATGCGGCAGACCTGGGTTTGATCCCTGGGTCAGGAAGATCCCTTGGAGGAGAAAATGGCAACCCACTCCAGTACTCTTGCCTAGAGAATCCCCTGGATGGAGGAGCCTGGTGGGCTACAGTCCACAGGTTGCAAAGAGTCGGACACGACTGAGCGACTTCACTTCACATGGATCTTACCATTGACTAGCTTTAGGACTTTGAGCAAGCTCCTTCAACTCTCTGGGCCTCAGTTTACTCAGCTGTGAAATGACAGTGATAGAATCTTCCTGATAGTGTTATTGTGACAGTAGGTGAGAAACTGTATAACATACTTGGAACAGTTCCTGGCACATACATGTTCTTTATGCATTTTAGCTATTATTATTGGGAGGGATATCAGTGGGGCAGAAAAAAACAGTTAAGTCATGCAATCAGTGGAGAAGGCAATGGCACCCCACTCCAGTACTGTTGCCTGGAAAATCCCATGGACGGAGGAGCCTGGTAGGCTGCAGTCCATGGGGTTGCTTCACTTTCACTTTTCACTTTTGTGCATTGGATAAGGAAATGGCAGCCTACTCCAGTGTTCTTGCCTGGAGAATCCCAGGGATGGGGGAGCCTGGTGGACTGCCGTCTATGGGGTTGCGTAGAGTTGGACACGACTGAAGCGACTTAGCAGCAGCAGCAGCAGCAGCATGCAATCAGAACAGCACTGATTATCTAGTGGTTAGCGTCAGGGAAAGAATGCTTCAGAAAGAAAACCAATTTGCAAGCATTATTTTACAAGTTTAAAGAGTAGGTAGAAATTATTCTTAGTAGTTTATAGAGAAAGCATTAGCCAGCAAATTAATTGTCTGTTTTTTAGTATAAATTTGTATACAAAAAATTATTCTCCTTAAACCGGATTCTGTTTCTTTTATCTTAGTGAATATAAGCCTGGTGGACTGCCGTCTATGGGGTTGCGTAGAGTTGGACACGACTGAAGCGACTTAGCAGCAGCAGCAGCAGCAGCATGCAATCAGAACAGCACTGATTATCTAGTGGTTAGCGTCAGGGAAAGAATGCTTCAGAAAGAAAACCAATTTGCAAGCATTATTTTACAAGTTTAAAGAGTAGGTAGAAATTATTCTTAGTAGTTTATAGAGAAAGCATTAGCCAGCAAATTAATTGTCTGTTTTTTAGTATAAATTTGTATACAAAAAATTATTCTCCTTAAACCAGATTCTGTTTCTTTTATCTTAGTGAATATAAATAAGGTTACCCCAATCTTGCTTTTACCTTGAGGACTTACATTATACAGCTTTTGATTCAAAGATTGCATAGGTTTACAGGAATATTTTTCCTGTGGTTTGATGTAGAATAATGTATCTTAACAAGGCTAACAAATGACTTGTCACAGTAGACTAGCCAAAAATATAATGTATGCCTGAGACTTAGCCTGATAGACTATTCTAGACTCATTGCTAAAGTTACAAGCTAAACATAGGCTGAGTTGCCAATATTTTCTTTGCAAAAAGTTGAAGTTTGTATGTAGAAGATGGGAGCAGAGCAGGGAATTTCTATCTCTCATTTTTCTCCTTATATGGATGTCTTGCAGGTACGTGTGAGGGGTAGTCAGTTGAGGGGAGAAGAGAGAGAGTATGAACAATTTGAACAGTTTTTTCCTGTCTTAGCACACTTAGGACACTCTTCTCATTCATTCTAACATAATGTAAGTTTATTAATTTCCTCTTACATTGTTGGCTTTAAAAATCAATAGCAGCTGCCACTAACTGAGGCCCTCTTGTGGCAATCACTGGACTACCTATATTTTCTGTCTCGTAATTTCCATAGTGATCCATTTTCCATAGTGAGGATAGTGTTTACATCTTATAGATCCAAAGATGTAAAATAGATTGTATAGGATGTCGTGTGGACAAGATTCATACCATAAGCCTTCTAAGAGTGTTAGCCAGGGTTCTTCCTTATAGGTTTTTTTTTTCTTTCTTATAGTTCTTTCTTTCTATAAGAGCATTTAGGGGATTTAAGTCAAATTAAACATAATTTGAAATTTCAACCTCTTTGCAGTTCTCACTAACAGAAAAGGAAACACTGCTACAGACAAAATTTCTTAAACATTCAATAGATAGTATCTGTTTTTTCCATACGTATGGGAAAACATGCAGAAGGAAATGGCAAACCACTCCAGTATTCTTGCCTGGATAATTCCATGGACAGAGGAGCCTGGCGAGCTACAGTCCATGGGGTCACAAAAGAGTCGGACACATCTTAGCAACTAAACAGCTTGGGAAAACAGTTATAGAAATGTTATTAAAAATGCATGTTTAAAAATTTATTCTTTTTCCTTTCCCTAAAATTATCTGATGACTCAGTAGCTCCTTTTTAGCCCGGAACCCTTCCCAACTGTGGGAATTCCTATATTAAGATGGCATCATATTAGAGAAGAAACTTTTTAAATTAGTGAGGAAAGAAAGAGGAAGAAATGGTCCAAAGACTAGATTTACCAACAGTAACATAAGGTGAATAAAAGACCAACTAATCATTCTTAAATTCTTAAAGTTATAGAATTACAGAATTTTCATTGCTAAAGATCCTGACTGCAGCATACCAGGCTCCTCCGTCCATGTGATTTTCCAGGCAAGAGTACTGGAGTGGGGTGCCATTGCCTTCTCCTAAAGACACTTTAGAGGTCTTAAAATGCTTTATAAAGTTATTATTTTATAAATGAAGAAGCTGATGTCTGAAAGACTAAGTGATATGTCCAATGTTCATAGACAAGTAATTAGTATAACCATCCATATTGGAAACCCAAGCTTCTATCTGTGTGTGTACTTGCTGTGTGTGTGTGCGTGTGCGTGCGTGCGCATGTGTGCTTGCATTCAGTCGCATCTGACTCTTTGTGACCCCAGGGACTGTGGTCCACTAGGTTCCTTTGTCCATGTAATTTTCCAAGCAAGAATACTGGAATGGGTTGCAATCTACTCCAGGGAATCTTCCCAACCCGGGAAGCAAACCCAAGTCTCTTACATTGGCAGGCAGATTCTTTACCACTGTGCCCCTTTGGAAGCCTGTGTGTATGTATACATGGACATACTCAACCATATGCAGTATTTCACTATACCTCTCAAGATAGAGAATGCTTTCTGTGCTAGAACTCTTGAACTGCTAGATCAGGAGCCGCAGGTTACTGAACTATTCCTGAGATGTGTGACACCTTGGTTAAGATCATGACTACTAGATTTCTCTTTTGTAAAAGTAGATTTTTCTTTTTGCATTTAACAAATCATCTTGACTCCATATTTATCTGACTTCTAACAGGCAGGTTTGCTCTGGTCACTATTACTCAAAGGGGAGTTCAAGGTAAAGTGCAGGGGGGGTTGTTAACATTTATATAGTTTCTGGGGAAAAAAAATTTAAAGGTAAAAAGTTATGTCTATCTTTGAACTGTTTTAGAAAGCAATTAACTAATGTTTTAAAAAATAAGCAAAACAAAAGTAAATTCTTTGACCTATCAAAGCATAATATTTGAAAGTTAAAAATCATAATTGCAAATTTAGAACAAACATATGTCACAGATTTTAATATAATTCATTAAGTAATGAGGGAACCAGTAAGATGGTAAAACTGGTTCCAAGTATTGAGGAACTTGAATTTATGTAGTCTTTTCTTAGAAAAAAAAATTAGAACAAGATTGGTGGGATAGAAACAAAACTGTTTAATGTACTATAGGTAACCTTTGAGTTATTTTTTCTATTGGACAGAAACTATTTGTTTAGTTATTGGTCACAAACCTACAGGTTAATATGTAATTTCAGAGTCTGGGTCCTTTAATTAATAGTAATTAAGTTATTTGTTCATCTTGAAAATTAAATAGTCCTTTGTACATGTTAAAACAGCACATCTGGATCTGTGGGTCAAATCTGGCCTGACTGGTTTGCATAAAAAAAATTTTGAAACATCATACTCACTGTCTGTGGCTGCTCTTGCACCATAATGGTAGAGTTGAGGAATTGTAGCAGAGACTACTGGCCCACATAGACTAAAATATTTACTGTTTGGCCCTTTACAGAAAAGTTTGCCAACTACTTAATTAAACAGTGCTTCAGGATGCTATTGAAAGGACCTGTTGCTACTATCGGAGAAGGCAATGGCACCCCATTCCCGTACTCTTCCCTGGAGAATCCCATGGACGGAGGAGCCTGGTAGGCTTCCGTCTATGGGGTCGCACAGAGTTGGACACGACTGAAGCAACTTCCCTTTCACTTTTCACTTTCACGCATGGAGAAGGAAATGGCAACCCACTCCAGTGTTCTTGCCTGGAGAATCCCAGGGACTGGGGAGCCTGGTGGGCTGCCGTCTATGGGGTCGCACAGAGTCAGACACGGCTAAAGCAACTTAGCAGCAGTTGCTACCATGTTAGCCTTCTAGGATTGGGGTAGTTTTTCTTAAGAACCCAAATAAACATTAAGATGGTAATATCTGCTCTCTGCCTGACATTTCTAATGAACCTCTCACTGCCCTCCCCCTTCTGTGTCTTTACTTCATGCGTGTATATCTTTCTCTTTAGTGTTGCTACCTTTCTATTCTAGTCTTGTCTGTTTCTTTTCCTACAGTTCTGTCTTTTCTTCCTGCTCTGTGTTTCACTCTTTTTTTTCCTCCTCCTTAAACTGACTGTAATGTGGAATATTAATGTATTTAAATATTGTACTGGTAAAATTTTATATTCTCTACTCTTAATTTTTTTTAGGTCAGTTTAAAATGTTATGTGCTTGCCTCAAGATAAACCCAAAATACAAAACAACTTCAGTTATCAAAAATTTTGTGAACTCCATTAATCTCTTTTCTGTCACTTACCTCTCCTCCCACCCCCCAGCTGTAGCTTTCAGTCGAAGAAAAATTGCCTATTCTGTTATCACTAGGCTAAAGGACTTGGTGGTAGGGGCATGGAGATAAGACATTCTTAGTTTTAAACTGTATGTTTTAGATTATTTCTAAAACATTTTTTATGTACAGGTGTATATAGGAAACCTTGAGCAAAATTTTAAGGTAACTGGTAAGCTACAGAACAGTTAACATTTTAATTTAACTTACTAAATATTGGTAGTTGGATGTTTGATACAGTCTAAATACAGTAAATAAAATTGCAAAATTAGAGTCCTATTCAGTAAATACCATATTTTCTTAAGGGTTTTAAGTCTAAACATATGTTTTTCTGCTTAGAAAAGGTTACATTTCATTTAGATATTGAAAGTAATACCTTTTTATTCTCAGATCCTATGTAAAATCAGAAGTAGTGCTCAATTTAAAAAAAGTTTTTTTATCGCTTGATTAAATAATGTGTTTTCCTCTTTAAGATAAAGCAGAAGGAGAGAAAGAACAATACTGACACTTTATACGAAGTTGTGTGCTTGGAAAGTGAATCAGAAAGAGAGAGGAGGAAAACTACAGCCAGTCCCTCAATTCGCCTGCCACAGTCAGGATCTCAGAGTTCAATGATACCTTCTCCTCCAGAAGATGATGAAGAGGAAGGTAAATTGTAGGGAGAACTTAATTTCTATTTTGGGTGGTGGACTATACAGACCATTACAGTTTTATCGGTGAAGTGATAAAGTGACATAGTGTTTTGAATACTTTTAATAAATGTTTATGAGAGTCTATGCAAAGGACTGTGGGAGACAAAAAATGATTGCCATAAGACTTTCTTTGAGGTAATTATAGCCAAGTTAGAAAAAATGAGATTTATAATTAGTGCTTTATTTTAAAAAAGAATCAGTCTCTGCTAGCTTAGTAAATTAACACAGCACATTTTTAGAGCAAATTTGACACAGCTTCTACCTAAATAAATGTTTCCATCTCAATTAATTTATACATTATTGGATTTTCACACTGATAAATACTAGGAATCAACTGGTTCTTTTTTTTTTCTCCTCTTTTTTTCATGGTTATGTCTATGAATTGTTCTGTCAATTCCATGTCAGAGTGAGAAATGAAGGGAAGGAATACAGGAAAAATGAAAGTTTGAAAGGCATTTTGTATCAGAGCTTAATTTTTAAGGGAAAAACAAGCTGATTATGAAAAGTCATAAGAGATATTCATCTATGTGAGATTCACAGGGAGTGTTCTGGAAGTTCATAGGAGAGAATTCAGTTTTCATTGTGGAGTATGTGGTGGAGTGCCATGACACTTTCTTTAGCTGGAACTTTTAAAGTGCAGGGAGAAATCACAGATAAATGTGCTGATTCGGGTACTTCTGGCTAAAAAAAGTACATTAACAAAAGCATCAGGGTGATAGGCATGTTTGATTGGGGTAGAACAAATATGTGTCCATGATTTATGTATTTTTTCCAAGTTTAGAGCAAGTACTGACTTCCCAATTCCTGTTCTTCCCCATAACTTCTGCTTTTCCTTTAACTAATCAACTTAGGATCATTTATTGGCAGTGTTAATGGCCACCAGTTGCTAGATGCTTAGTGTGGTAGACAGACACTTTATGAAGTAAAATAATACTTTTGTTTATATAATCCACACAAATTCCTGAAAAATAAGACTTATCTTGAATATAAGGAAAGTGAGTTTGCCCAATGTCACAATATTTAGAAGTTGGCAGGGAGGATTTTGGAGAAGGCAATGGCACCCCACTCCAGTACTCTTGCCTGGAAATTCCCATGGACGGAGGAGCCTGGTGGGCTGCAGTCCATGAGGTCGCTAAGAGTCAGACATGACTGAGTAACTTCACTTTCACTTTTCACTTTCATGCATTGGAGAGGCACATGGCAACCCACTCCAGTGTTCTTGCCTGGAGAATCCCAGGGACGGGGGTGCCTGGTGGGCTACCATCTATGGGGTCACACAGAGTCAGACACGACTGAAGTGACTTAGCAGCTACAGGGAGGATTTTAATCCAGGTTTGTGAATTAGCAGTCTGAGCTCTATTGTGTTATCATATTCACATAAAGCATTTTGAAACGCAAAGAAGGCACAAATGTTTCTGAAAAGTTAGCATACAATTTAGAGTCTCTTGCAGAAACAATTCCAATGGCACCCCGCTCCAGTACTCTTGCCTGGAGAATCCCATGGAGGGAGGAGCCTGGTGGTCTGCGGTCCATGGGGTCTCGAAGAGTCGGACACGACTGTGCGACTTCACTTTCACGCATTGGAGAAGGACATGGCAACCCACTCCAGTGTTCTTGCCTGGAGAATCCCAGGGATGGGGGAGCCTGGTGGGCTGCCATCTATGGGGTCGCACAGAGTCAGACACGACTGAAGCGATTTGGCAGTAGCAGCAGAGACAATTTAAGTCATGTTTTAAGGCCAGGAAAGGTGAAATTGTTCCTACTGTTTGAGATTGACTGTATAACTGGATCTGGAGACTTGCAGTTTTCCTTTATGTCAACATTGCTTAAGATGCAGAGCAAATAAAAATTTACAGAACTTTCCTCCCTTTAAGACTTGGCAATGAAAAATGCCAAAAAGTTTAGAAAGATAATGAAAAATGCCAAAAGTTTAGAAAGACACAACATTTATTGTGAAACCAGAGACTGTTTAAATCTCAGTATTATAGTTGTTAATCTACCAGTTAAAAAGAAATTTGGGCCCAGCTAATAGATAACACTGGGACTGAGATGTAGTTCTAGTCTATAATAGGCATGGTGTTTTTTAATTGAGGGGATTCAGAAGTGCTTCGCTGACAGCACTTAACTGGGGAGAGAAGGACTAAGGGCAGGCGGCAGTCCCTGGGAGAATCAGGATCGTTAGAACACAAGCTCTGTAAAGGAAGAGAGTGTGTCCTTTTCTGCTCCATGTTGCTTCTGTGGTGTGTAGTCCAATTCCTGGTATATAATAAATGCTCAGTAAATATTGGCAAGATGAGTAGCCTTCTAGATCCATTTCCATAGTGAAAAGTTAATGAGACTGCAGCCATACCACTGTTTACTTGTGTCTAATCCAGTATACAGACCAAGGAAATTGGTCCTGTTGTGATGTTTGCTCCTTGAAAAGAAATGGCTATAGTCTTCTAAAGAGCCTCCTTATCCATAGGCCATTTGTGCTCACAGGGCAGGAAGCCAGCAGCTATAAAGGGGAGGTGTTCAGAAGCAGCATTCTGAATACATCTTAAACAGTAAAAGAGTATTTTGTAAGATAAGTCTTCCTAATGTCTTTAAAGGAATTATCTCTTGTAAATTTTAATATGTTTTAAAATAGCTGCCATCACCCAAAGACATTGTGTTAATATTGACATTTTTAATGAGTGGAGAATTACTTGAGGCATTTAGAGTACGGCCAACTCTGGAAAATGGTGAAGCAGAGGGACATTATCTCAGTGCCCTTGGGCTTTTCTCTTTTCCTTATTCATCTGCAGAAGTCTTATATTCAGTCTGTCTTCTTCCCGAACTCATTGTGAAAACTGCTGATAATGTTCAAGACATTTTTTTTAAGATACAAAATTTTTAAAGGCAGGTTAAACAAAAACATTTAGAAACAGCATTGATTGACCTGACATGGAAACAAGTACTGTTTTACCCGACTACTGTAAATGTCAATTGGTAAAACCATTTTGGGAGGCAATTTGTCATAAGTTTCAGAATCCTTAAAAGCATGCATTTTTTTTTAACTCAGGAAGTTCCCTTCTGGCATATACCCAATAAAAGCAATGAGATCTGTTCATCCTAATACTATCTGTAGTGAAATGTTGAAAACTCCCTAAGTGTCCAACAAAGAAGATTAAGTAAATCTTATTTTCCCACTACTTTCATTACATTTTTTTCACTTCTCTCACATTCCTTTATCATTGTCACATATTTCATTGTCTTAAACCTTATAATCCTTAAATTTGTATTCAGATGTACATTTCCTGATTACTTGAACAAAGTTTGAAATGAATCATCTTGGTCCTTTTTAAAAAATATTTTTATGCTTTCTTTTAATCCATGCCAGTATAGAAAATTTAGAAAGTCATAAAAACATAAAAGAGGAAAGAAAAAAATCATAGCTCTGTAAGATTTAATTCTTTAATTTTATGTGCACTTAATATTTTGCCAGATCATTATGTTAAAAAGTGTCAACACAAGTTTGGATTGAAAATGTATATCAAAATTTATTCAAATACTCTGTGCTTTTCTATTTTAGAAACTTAGGCACGTGTGCTTTGTGCTTTTAACTGTTATACATAAGACTGCTATATATTTTCATGTATGACATTGTTTGCTGTGAAACAGGCAAGAGAACATACCATACTTTGAGTCCTATCATTTTATAGTCATATGGCTCTTTCTTCAGTTGACGTTATATAGGCATATATGAAAAGCAAGAGAAAGAGTTTCAGCAGCATTCCACCTAGGGCCATTTTTACTTTTCTTGTATTTATGACTATATGCTAAGAGAGAAGTTATGATACTGTGCTCCCAGTGAAATCTTTCAAGTTTGACTGTTACATTTCCAGGTCATTCTTCTGGCTAGCATAGCCACCTCTGTTATCCTTTTTTGTGTGTTTTGTTTATTAAAGATAACGATGAGCCTCTCTTGAGTGGATCTGGTGATGTATCCAAAGAATGTGCAGAAAAAATTCTTGAAACATGGGGAGAACTGCTGTCTAAATGGTAAGTTGTGATAGAATAGTTCTCCTTTCCACCTGCAGTTGTTATGTTATGGGTAGGGAATTTTGCCAAACATTTTTCAGTTTTGGAGCCAATAATAAAAACCTAAGTGTGAGGTTCACATTCGAGAATCTCTGTTGGTAGAGGTTTATAAGGGCAGTGAAGTCATGAAGATCTGAAATGAGCTTTCAAAATAATTAGAAACCTAGTAAGTTCTCATTGCTGCAGAAATATTTATGCAGACATGGAATCCATGGAGAAAATAAATAAGGAAAGAAGTCACTTATATTGAAGTGGGTAGGAATTGCCGACTGGTTAAGATAATACACAGTAGTTAAGGCAATATACAGTAATCAGGAAAGTTTAGAAGATACTCACACAATGCACTGAACCATGATAGAGACTGCAGTGGGATTTTTCCCTGTCTCTGTTATATGCCTCAAGTGACAGAGCAGAATGTTATAAACATGGTATATATTTATTGGTCTACCAATTACTAACACTTGTAAAATTCAGGAATTTCTCATCAGCTCAAGAGACAGTTTGGTGACAGTGTTAAGCAGTGTCCTATAGACTGTCTAAAAAGAGTACACTACTTTCAGGTAATTTATTAGTGAAATCAGAGACATTCTGGTAAATCAGGTTGGTGAGATGTTTATGTCGTTTCCTTTTCCCATTGTAGGATGCCAGTATATGCTGAACAGAGCTGAACTTGAAAATGATCTGAGCAGTTTTCTCTTTCTGACTTTCTAGTTCTTAGGGTTATCATACCAACTACCCATGGACCTGTTACTTGGAGTCTAATTTTTCTCTGAAGTTTTAACTGTTGAAACCTTCACTCTGTTCTTAGTAAAATTGTGTCTCAGCATTAAAAAAAACCTCATGCCCTTAAGGGATGGGACTACAAATGGGCATCATCTGCTTCTAGCACTTTCACAAAGCTTTACACTTTCGGTAAAACACTCTCCAGTTGGGAAATGTCAAATGTGTACAGGAGGAGAATGCAAACCAAAGCGTGGTTTGTCTTTACACAAGTGGTTTTAATAAATGACCTCTGCAGAAGCCCCCCAGGGGATAGTTCTCATTTATTGTTTTATATTCCTTCAGCAATCAGGAGACAAACCTGCTGATGCTCTCCTCACAATATATTTTCAGTTCAGTGAATTTGGAGTGTTTGGACTGCTGCTGGCAGAAATTTCATCTGTATAAAAAGATTTCTGCTCTAAAATAGAAATGTAATTGAGTCTTAACATGAGTTATATAATAGTGTATGTAAAATTATTTAGATGTAGCATTTAGACGCTAAATGCTCTAGGTTTTATAAAATGAACCCACCAGCGTTTTATACAATTGCTTGGAACTTGTTTAGTCATCGGGCTTTGTTTATCTATTTGTTATTCTTTTGAGGAAATGATAGCCTTATCTTACTCCTTCAAATACGTTAACTAACTTTCCATCTGTCTCACCTATCTTCAGGATGTTTGTAACTGTTTTTTGCTGATGTGAATCGAGTCATGTCTTTAGAAATAATAATATAGTTTCCCTTCTTCAATTTATTTTGTCATTATTTTTTCATCATCATTATATGTGTTTTACGATAGGAATCCTCACCAAGTCATGGAATTTTAGAGCCTGGTAGACCTGGCTTCAGGTCCTACCTCTCCTGTTTCTAAGCTGCATGATCTTGGGCAGGTCACTTAACTCTTGAGAATCTGT
The DNA here is from genome assembly GCA_006408675.1 of Madoqua kirkii. Classification (NCBI taxonomy): domain Eukaryota; kingdom Metazoa; phylum Chordata; class Mammalia; order Artiodactyla; family Bovidae; genus Madoqua; species Madoqua kirkii. Next base: position 17,305 of record SJYC01118932.1, read on the forward strand.
CTTCATTTGCAAAATACAAGTCTGTAGAACTACCATGCAAGATTATTGTAGATAAAGAGTAATAGATGTTGTAATGGTAGTAATCATAGTAAGAAGTAATAGATTTACTGTATGCCCAGTACTGTGCTAAGTTATGTGCTCTGTTTCAACTATAATAACCTTATAAAACTATCCATCTTTATAGATGAGGAAACTGGCTGAGATTAAGTCAACAATTCTAGTTAGTAAACAGCAGGCTCAGAATTTTTAACACATTCAAGTCTGATTCCAAAACTGGTTTATTTAACTCTACATTAGATTTTAGTGTCAGTGTTTATAATAAACATACCTTTGTGCTCTAATTCTCCAAGTTTGTTTTGGTAAGAATTTTAGTGGAGATGTGTATAAGAGACAGAGATAAGTCTTCCTAATGTCTTTAAAGGAATTATCTCTTGTAAATTTTAATATGTTTTAAAATAGCTGCCATCACCCAAAGACATTGTGTTAATATTGACATTTTTAATGAGTGGAGAATTACTTGAGGCATTTAGAGTACGGCCAACTCTGGAAAATGGTGAAGCAGAGGGACATTATCTCAGTGCCCTTGGGCTTTTCTCTTTTCCTTATTCATCTGCAGAAGTCTTATATTCAGTCTGTCTTCTTCCCGAACTCATTGTGAAAACTGCTGATAATGTTCAAGACATTTTTTTTAAGATACAAAATTTTTAAAGGCAGGTTAAACAAAAACATTTAGAACAATATAAATCAAACTTGTGTTATCAAATAATTCTAGGGTTAGTTTTTTTTTTTAAGAACCAAATATAAATATTTAGGCTTTGTGGCCAGTAGATTCTGTTGCACCTACTCACCTCTGCTGTTGCAGTGTGAAAGCAGCCATAGACAACACATAAATAAAAATGGCTTGTGTCTCAGTAAGAGCTGGTTTACAGACACACATGGTGAGCCAGATTTGCCCCATAGGCCATAGTATGCTGATCCTTGGATTAGATAACGGACGTTAGTCCTTTCTACTTCCCAACTCTTCAACTTTTATATATACATATATATATATATATATTCCGCCCCCCCCAGCCCAAGCAAAGCCACAACTATGTTAAACTGTCTGTAGCTCTTGTATTACAGTGCTAGCATCATCACAGAATTAATAACTTTCAAATGTACTGTGCTTCATTCTGCTGGAGTTATGGAAGAATTTTGAGAAAAGTCTCAAGACCTTTCTGTACAATATGTTGATAGTGATCATTTTGTACCAGTAAAGTGAAGTCACTCAGTCGTGTCCAACTCTTTGTGACCCCATGGATGGTAGCCTACCAGGCTCTTCTGTCCATGGAATTTTCCAGGCCAGAGTACTGGAGTGGGTTGCCATTTCCTTCTCCAGGAGATCTTCCTGACCCAGGGATGGAACCCACGTCTCCTGCTTTGTAGGCAGACGCTTTACCATCTGAGCCACCAGGGAAGTCCTGGTAACTTGTGCTTAAATCGGATAGCCACAGAAATTCCTCCATGTCAGAATCTTGCTTTACTCAGTAATGGTGGCTCTCAAATCACAAAGCAGCTGTGATGTAACAGCATTCATTGAGCTTGAGTCTACCTCAGTCTCTTAATCAGCTTCCCTGAACTTCTTTCTCCTTCTGTAGAGCTAGAGATACTACCACATACCTCAAACGGTTGTTGTGAGGATTGAATAAAATTAAGTGCAAAAGCACTTTGTAAGTTAATACCAATACTTCTAAAAATTCTTTTTCAAGATGTTTTTATTTCCCCCAGTAAAAGTATTTTAGAGAATTCCCTGGTGGTCCTGTGATTAGGACTTCGGGCTTCCACTGCAGGGGGCAATGGGTTTGATTCCGGGTCTGCGAACTCTGGCCTGGAGAATTCCGTGAACAAAAGAGCCCAGCAGGCTGCAGACCACGAGGTCACAAAGAGTCCGCCATGACTGAGTGACTTTGATCATCATCTGAGAAATAAGATCCTGCATGCTACAGCCCCCCACCAAAGAGATGTCTTATTCCCCCCATTTTGTAGATGAAATAAATGAAGCTCCAACACTTTAGTAGCTTGTTTTGATAACAGTACAGTAGAAACTTTTATCCATCATAGTTATTCAAAAAAATTTACTTAAAGCACCATAAAACTGCTGAAAGCATTTATTTTTATATTTATTCTTACTTAGAACAAATGTTTACCTAAAACATAAAAATATACAGTTTACTTATCAATTTTGATGCAGAGCAGAGCTCTTATCTTTAGCTGTGTGTCCACTGTTGAGAATTTTGCTTTGTTTTTCTTGCATAAGCCACAACCATAAAGCTATAGTTTCCAGTTCTGATTTTTATTTTTATTTTAAATTAGACCAATAATTTAGAGATACTAGACTCAGTCTGACTTCAGAATTTTTTTCTCCACCCAATCTTTTACAGTTATATTGGCCATGCCTAGTTCTAGGCTTTTTTTCTTTATTAATGTTTTTTTATTAAGTCTTTATATATCGTTTAGTTTAGCTTTCCTAAAAGTAGCACTCTTTTAAAAGCTCTTTTATGCACTTAGAGCTTATGGCTTTGTTTTTAGGCATCTCAACTTGAGTGTGAGGCCAAAGCAGTTGTCATCCTTAGTAAGAAGCGGTGTTCCTGAAGCTCTTCGAGGAGAAGTCTGGCAGCTCCTAGCAGGTTGTCACAACAATGACCACCTGGTAGAAAAATACCGAATTCTCATCACTAAGGTAAGGGGATGATAATTCAGCTTCAGCATTAGTTCTTTTAGAATTCTATTATTAAAAGATTATTCTGTCTATTCACTTACCAAGAATTTTATGTAATTCCTTTAACATAAGAATAGAACTTTCAGACTTCTGGCTCATAGTTCTTTCCAGTGTTGGCACAAAGGAGAAGGCATAGGTTTTCTTCCTTCCTTTTCACCTCAGAGGCAAAAGATGGCCTCTGCCCTTTGTGTGTAGGTCAGTTGTGCTGTGCTATGTGTAAAAACTTTATTTATTTTAATCCTTTTCACACTTCCCAGAAATGTGCTCTTTGTAAGTAAAGGCCTAGTCCTATTTTTTTTACAATTGGAAGAACATGGTTCTATCATCTTAAACCATATTCCCTTTCAGTTCATTCCTCTAAATTGAATTCTCAATTTTTATGATATCCCCTTCTCAAGTTGATGAATTCCTCAAGGTTTTATAAGTAAAGCAACACAACTATTCTTTGTGCAGGCATGCAAAAATTTAATTTTCTGCCTGGTTAGGCAGTGGTTTGTGGCTTTTGCACCCATGTTACTGGTTTTAAGCTTTGCTTTTGTTTTCTAAAATTCTTGAAATCTTCATCTTTAGGAAGCAGTTTCTTTGATGGTATATTTCAAACCTGAGTTATGAATGAACTGCTCAGAACTCTCAATATATATGAGAATTTTTCAATGTGAGAAAGTAGTAGGACTTCTTTTAAAAATATATTAAAACCTTATGAGAAGTGAATAATACTGATACAAAACTACCGTTGTTTTTTTTTTTAGTACTTTGTAGATAAGTATAGAATTCGAAAATGAAGTCAGACCTTTCCTCACCAGAAAAATGACTTTTATTTACTCAAAATAATTTTCCTCAAGAAAAATGTTCTCAAGAACTAATGTTCCCTTTATTGTGTCAGTGTAGTTGTTTAACTCGCTGTATTGAGTGCTTATTACAGTCGCAGTGTTGGAGCTATGAAGTCAAACAAAAGCAGTTAACATAAGTTGTGTGGTAATCTGGAAAAGCAAAGTAGAAATAGAAACCATCAGAAGGAGTGACTAATTCTGCATGGTGGGGGGGCGGGTAGGAAGAGTGTTTATCAGGAATGTAATGTTTAAGATAGGTTTCAGAAAAGACCTTACCAGGCATGAAAGAATGGCAGAGTGTTGTACTTATAGTATCATTGGAAACATGGAAGAATGGGGTATGCGATGTGTGAGAGACTAGGAAAGGTACAGCTAGTTCATTTTTTTCTTTTATTTGCAAGTCCTGTTAGGTAGTTGTAACATTTTGAAGTACTTTGAAATGTTTGGCCAAAAATTATTTCTTAAGTATTTTTGGTGTGGCTACTCATACAGATAATTTAAAGACATGGAATATTCCCTTTTTGTGGTTCCATGAAAATGGTGATACCTGTTTCTCAAAGAAGAACCTGGTAGGTAGATGATGTGTTAAAAGATCAGCTCTTAACAATATCTGATACATTTGATTAGTGTTTTATATATGCTGATATCATGTGCTTTATATTTCACATTAAACTTACTGTCATGTGGATGGTAGAAACTAAGAAGCTTTCTAAAAGAGGTGTATTAAATTGCTGACATGTAATCAGAATATACAAGTTATTTAACCATCATAATATTGGTTGATGCTATTTTGTTTTATTCTGTAGTGTTACATTGCTTAGATATAAGATATATATTAACTATATCTATAAAACTAGGTTTTTCTGTCTTCCTAGAAATAGTTATTACTGTAATTGACATTTTAAAATTTCCTCTGATTTTTTTTTGAGTCATAAAACTACATATTTTTAAATTTATTTCTACAGCAAGCTGTGATTTACATAGGCTAAAATACATAAATTTACAGCTCAATGACATTTCACGTATTAATACACTGCTCTGGGAAGAATATGTCCATCACTTCAAAAAGTTATTTTTCTCCCTGTCTAGTTGTACCCACCCCCTACTCCACCCCTGATAAACCAATACTGTGTTCTGACTTCTGTGTCCCTAGATTAGTTTTGATTGTTCTTGAGCTTCATTTAAAAACAGTGATGAAGTCGTGTAGCATGTACTTGTTTGTATCTGACTTTTTCTGCTCATCCATTTTGGGAGTGTATCAGTAGTTTGTTTTTTGTGTTTTTTTTTTAAGATTTTTAAAAATTCATTTTTGGCTGCACTGGGTCTTCGTTGCTGCATGCAGGCTTTCTCTAGTTGTGGTGAGTAGGGCTACTCTTCTGGTTGCGGTGCTTGGGCTTGTCGGTGGGTGGCGTCTCATTGTGGAGCATGGGATCTAGAGCACAGGCTCAGTAGTTGTGGCCCACCGGCTTAATTGGTCCGAGACACGTGGGATCTTCCCGGACCAAGAATGAACCCACATCCCCTGCACTGCAGGCAGATTCTTAACCACTGGACCACCAGGGAAGTCGCAGTAGTTCATTTTTTATTCGTTTTCATTTTTTTTAGTTGCTGCCAATGTTCCATGTTATGAATAAATCACACTTTAAAAAATGTATTCTGGTATTATAGATGTTTTGTTTCTTGTTTTAGCTTTTATAAAGTTGCTGTGAACATTCTTGCATATAACAGGTGCTGTGATCTGAAGGTGTCCTTTAAAATTCATGTTGGAACTTAATCATTATACCAAGGTAATATTGAAAAGGGAGGGCCCTCGGGAGTTGACTGGATCATGAGGACAGAATCCTTATGCTAGGGATAGCACCCTTATGAAAGAGTCAAGGGAAGCTCCCTCCTCACCTTCCACCCGAGGGTAGAGCTAGAAGTTGGCAGTGTGCCACCCAGAAGGGAGCCTTCACAGCTGTGTGGCATGCTGATCTTAGACTTCCAGCTTCCAGAATGGTGAGCAGTGAAATTCTGCTGTCCATAAGCCATCCATTCTGTGGTATTTTGTTATAGAAACCCAGATAGACTAAATCAGTGCAATTTTTTATTCAGTCATTCTGTTGTTAGGCATTTATTTTGTTTTCAGTCTCTAAATGATGTTTACTAAATGGCCTATACATGTTCCAAATCTTTGACTTTTATGGAATAGTCTCAGTAGTGTAGTTACTGGATCAGAGGGTAATACGTTTTTTAAACTTGCTATTTAATTTTTGTATTTAATTTACTTATATCCAGCTTGCTCCTCTGAAAGGCTGTGGCAGTTCACGGTTCTACCAGCAATGTCGGAAAATGCCAGTTAACCCATGTCCCAGGCAGTATTTGATATCACTATAATTTTTGCTGTCAGTGGATGTAAATGATGCCATTATGTCTTTAGTTTGCAATTCCTTGACTACAAGTAAATATGAGTGGTTTGCTCTTCCATGAATTATCTCTTTGTATTCTTTGTATATTTTTCTGTTAATTGTAAGATGTCAGTTTGTAAGTACTTTATATGATTACCTATATTAATTGTTTGTAACTTCATTATACTTTTCTAGAATTTTAGATTTATATTGACTTTATAGTTTCATGCCATACAAAACATTTTCAGTTTTTATATAGAAAATTGCATCTTGGTTGAGGTTTATCTTACCTCGAGATTTTGTAAATGTACTTTCCAGCATTTCCTTGTGAGATTTTTATTGTATGTCTTACATTTGTGCATCTTTAATCCATCTGGAGTTTATTTTTGTACATGGCATATGATAGCGGTCCAATTTTACTTTCTCCCAGATGGCTAACCAGTTGTGCTACTTCTGTTTTCCTACTGAGTAGAACTACCGTCTTTGTTATATCTTGAATTCTCATACACGCTAGGATTAATTTCTAGTTTGTTCAGTTTGATGTTTATGTATTCCTGTACCAGTACGGTTTTGGTTTTGGTTAAAGAGACTTTGAGTTACGTTCTGTTATCTGGTAAAGCAAGTCTTTTTCTTCTTTGTTTCCCAATACATATTTTTCTTACCTGTGTTGCATGTGTAATTTTCCATATAAACGCCAAAGTCATTTTCTCCAGTCTCACCATCATCCTGTAAGGTTATATAAGGATTCTAGTTTGAATTACATTTAATTTATATATTAATTTAGGATACAAGTTACATTGTTATAATATCTTTACATCTGGGAATATAATATGTATGTCTTTCCATTTGCCCAGATCTTATGTTCGTTAAGACTTCTTTCATATATGTTTTATTCCTC
>SJYC01118933.1:0-27291 GCA_006408675.1 Madoqua kirkii
TCATTTAAAAACAGTGATGAAGTCGTGTAGCATGTACTTGTTTGTATCTGACTTTTTCTGCTCATCCATTTTGGGAGTGTATCAGTAGTTTGTTTTTTGTGTTTTTTTTTTAAGATTTTTAAAAATTCATTTTTGGCTGCACTGGGTCTTCGTTGCTGCATGCAGGCTTTCTCTAGTTGTGGTGAGTAGGGCTACTCTTCTGGTTGCGGTGCTTGGGCTTGTCGGTGGGTGGCGTCTCATTGTGGAGCATGGGATCTAGAGCACAGGCTCAGTAGTTGTGGCCCACCGGCTTAATTGGTCCGAGACACGTGGGATCTTCCCGGACCAAGAATGAACCCACATCCCCTGCACTGCAGGCAGATTCTTAACCACTGGACCACCAGGGAAGTCGCAGTAGTTCATTTTTTATTCGTTTTCATTTTTTTTAGTTGCTGCCAATGTTCCATGTTATGAATAAATCACACTTTAAAAAATGTATTCTGGTATTATAGATGTTTTGTTTCTTGTTTTAGCTTTTATAAAGTTGCTGTGAACATTCTTGCATATAACAGGTGCTGTGATCTGAAGGTGTCCTTTAAAATTCATGTTGGAACTTAATCATTATACCAAGGTAATATTGAAAAGGGAGGGCCCTCGGGAGTTGACTGGATCATGAGGACAGAATCCTTATGCTAGGGATAGCACCCTTATGAAAGAGTCAAGGGAAGCTCCCTCCTCACCTTCCACCCGAGGGTAGAGCTAGAAGTTGGCAGTGTGCCACCCAGAAGGGAGCCTTCACAGCTGTGTGGCATGCTGATCTTAGACTTCCAGCTTCCAGAATGGTGAGCAGTGAAATTCTGCTGTCCATAAGCCATCCATTCTGTGGTATTTTGTTATAGAAACCCAGATAGACTAAATCAGTGCAATTTTTTATTCAGTCATTCTGTTGTTAGGCATTTATTTTGTTTTCAGTCTCTAAATGATTTTACTAAATGGCCTATACATGTTCCAAATCTTTGACTTTTATGGAATAGTCTCAGTAGTGTAGTTACTGGATCAGAGGGTAATACGTTTTTTAAACTTGCTATTTAATTTTTGTATTTAATTTACTTATATCCAGCTTGCTCCTCTGAAAGGCTGTGGCAGTTCACGGTTCTACCAGCAATGTCGGAAAATGCCAGTTAACCCATGTCCCAGGCAGTATTTGATATCACTATAATTTTTGCTGTCAGTGGATGTAAATGATGCCATTATGTCTTTAGTTTGCAATTCCTTGACTACAAGTAAATATGAGTGGTTTGCTCTTCCATGAATTATCTCTTTGTATTCTTTGTATATTTTTCTGTTAATTGTAAGATGTCAGTTTGTAAGTACTTTATATGATTACCTATATTAATTGTTTGTAACTTCATTATACTTTTCTAGAATTTTAGATTTATATTGACTTTATAGTTTCATGCCATACAAAACATTTTCAGTTTTTATATAGAAAATTGCATCTTGGTTGAGGTTTATCTTACCTCGAGATTTTGTAAATGTACTTTCCAGCATTTCCTTGTGAGATTTTTATTGTATGTCTTACATTTGTGCATCTTTAATCCATCTGGAGTTTATTTTTGTACATGGCATATGATAGCGGTCCAATTTTACTTTCTCCCAGATGGCTAACCAGTTGTGCTACTTCTATTTTCCTACTGAGTAGAACTACCATCTTTGTTATATCTTGAATTCTCATACACGCTAGGATTAATTTCTAGTTTGTTCAGTTTGATGTTTATGTATTCCTGTACCAGTACGGTTTTGGTTTTGGTTAAAGAGACTTTGAGTTACGTTCTGTTATCTGGTAAAGCAAGTCTTTTTCTTCTTTGTTTCCCAATACATATTTTTCTTACCTGTGTTGCATGTGTAATTTTCCATATAAACGCCAAAGTCATTTTCTCCAGTCTCACCATCATCCTGTAAGGTTATATAAGGATTCTAGTTTGAATTACATTTAATTTATATATTAATGTAGGATACAAGTTACATTGTTATAATATCTTTACATCTGGGAATATAATATGTATGTCTTTCCATTTGCCCAGATCTTATGTTCGTTAAGACTTCTTTCATATATGTTTTATTCCTCTTTAGTTAAATTTATTCCTAAGAATTATCTTAGAGTGTTCTTGCTATACCAAATGGAATTTTTTTTCTGATTTCCATTTCTAAATAGCTAATTGCTACAGTAGAGAATAGACTTTTAAAATTCTCTATCCATGTACTTCTTGATATTTTGATGAATCCTCTTGTTTATACTAGCATCCTTGGAGATTTTCAGGTATATGATAAAGCAAAAACAGTTTCACTTCTTTTTTCACTGTTTATGCAGGTTGCTAAATTTTCCTGTTTTTATATTTGATAGAAGCATAAAGACAGTGTTTAATGATGATGGTGATAAGTAGCATCACTATTGAGTTCCTGATTTTAATTAAAATGATCTTAGTTTTTCAGACTTCTGGAAAGCATGCCATTCAGTTAGGTTGCTTGCTTTTTTTTTTTTTTTTTTGTAAGTACTTTTTATTTGATTTAAGTGATTTTATTCTATCCAGAGTTTGCTTTTTTATAATTAGGAATGTCTACTGAAATATCTACCAGGCTTCCCTGGTGGTTCAGATGGCAAAGAATCTGCCTGCAATGCAGGTGACCCAGGTTCCATCCCAGGGTCGAGAAGATCCCCTGGAGGAAAAAATGGCTAGCCACTCCAGTATTCTTACCTGGAGAATCCCATGAATACAGGAGCCTGGAAGGCTGCAGTCCATGGGATCTCAAAGAGTCCGGGGTGACTGACACACACACTGAAATTTTATGAAGGAATTTTTTAGCACTTAAATATGATTTTCTTTAATTTGTTGATGAAGTAGATACATTATCAACATATAATAGACTTTTTGATGCTGAACTACCTTTGGCTTCATGGAATAAAAGTCTATAGACCAAATACTCCTGGATTCTTTGTTTTCTTTTCCCACTGGTCTTGACGAAGGGTTTCTCAACCATAGTCTCTAGTTAGAACTTGTCAGACACAAGGGGAGGAAACTAGTAAAATAGCCACTCATACAGCCTCACACATACAATGTACGACATACAGTGTCAGACTTTAGTTTTGGGGCTCCAAAATCACTGCAGATGGTGATTGCAGCTATGAAATTAAAAGACGCTTACTCCTTGGAAGGAAAGTTATGACCAACCTAGACAGCATATTCAAAAGCAGAGACATTACTTTGCCAACAAAGGTTCGTCTAGTCAAGGCTATGGTTTTTCCAGTAGTCATGTATGGATGTGAGAGTTGGACTGTGAAGAAGGCTGAGCACCGAAGAATTGATGCTTTGGAACTGGTGTTGGAGAATACTCTTGAGAGTCCCTTGGACTGCAAGGAGATCCAACCAGTCCATTCTGGAGATCAGCCCTGGGATTTCTTCAAAAGGAATGATGCTAAAGCTGAAACTCTAGTACTTTGGCCACTTCATGAGAAGAGTTCACTCATTGGAAAAGGCCCTGATGCTGGGAGGGATTGGGGGCAGGAAGAGAAGGGGATGACAGAGGATGAGATGGCTGGATGGCATCATGGACTCAATGGACGTGAGTTTGAGTGAACTCCAGGAGTTGGTGATGGACAAGGAGGCCTGGCATGCTGCGATTCATGGGTTTGCAAAGAGTCGGACATGACTGAGTGACTAAACTGAACTGAACTGATGGCGTCTCTTACCTCCAGCTGTAAGATTTACAGCTCCTTGGTTCTGATAAGTCAAATAAATTAGAATTTAGAATGGAGGAAAAACAGAGCACTTTCTGGTTTCCAACTTCCAGAATCATCCTCTGATCCTTCTTTCTTTTGGTTATTTTTCACCTTTTATATTCAATAACTCTGTTTTGTTTTGCTTAGTACCAGAAATTTACATCAAAAGGCTGCCTTAAAGGATTCTTTTAATAAGAGAATAATGAAATAGCAACCTTTCTGATGTTTCTCGTTCCTTCCATTAGTCAGCTTTGTCTTCTCTGAGATCTATTTGCATTGTTTTCTCTAGTTATTTTAGTGGTGAGTATTTTGCCGTGAATTTCAGGCTTTTATCCAGAACGTAAACAGATAATCAGTATTTACGTTTCTGATTGTCCAGAGGAAGCCTTTGGACATTTTACCAGTCTAGAAATTTTTAATTATAATTTCATTATTTTACAGATTGTTCTAATTAAAAATCTTTCTAGTAGTTTTGATAATAGTTAAGGATTCAATACGGTTTAATGATGAGAACTTCCTGTTGATACTAAACAAAAATGTAGCAAGTTAGCAAGTAAAGCACTGGCCGTGAAGTTAGGAAGCCTGAGTAGTAACTAGTGTCAGCTCTGCCACTGGCTTGTATGAACTCAAATGAAGTTCTGCACCTGTGACTATTACTTTCCTTTTGTGTGAAATGAAGTTGCTGAAGTAAATGGTTGAGCTTCTTCTTTTAAGCATTCTGGAAAAGTGAAATAGCATGTTTGAGACCTGCTCCCAAAATAGCCCGTGATTCTACTGTTTCACAATTTAATACCCTTGCTATCTGATTTTGTAAGAAAATAGATTGTCGGGCGACTTTTAGAACTTTATTATCTGTTCCCATACAGCAGTTGCTGGAGTAGGCCTGCTGTAGTTTTGAATGTTCATGTTTCCCCAAAGTTCATATATTGAAATCCCTAACACCCCCTACCCCTAACAGTGTGATGATGTTTGGAGGTGGGACCTCATGAATGGGATTAGTATCCTTATTAAAAAAAGACCCTAGAAAGCTCCCTTGCCGCTTCTGCCCTGTGTGGACACAGTGTAAGGTATCTGTGGGTTCTCACCAGACACTGAATCTGCCACCACCTTGGTCTTGGACTTTTCAGTCTCCAGAATGATGAGAAAATTTGTCGTTTGTAGGCAGTTTAGTCTGTGGTATTTTTGTTATAGCATTCTAATGGTCTAAGACACTGTTCCTTTAAATTGTTCTTTGTGAAATAATTTTTAAGTCTCCACATCCCATCTTGGTAAATTCATGTACCCTCTTGAGTTTCTGTAAGTTGTATCTGTCTAGGCAGTTTTCAAGATCTTTTTATGTTATGTGACTATAATTCAGTTTGATATGCATCAGCCTAATACTTACCAGTGAATTAAGTTGTTGTCATACTAGAATTTTACTTGAAAGGTCTTCCCTTCCAAAGACAGAATTGCCTGTTGTATTATAGGTATTTCTTATTCATTCAGTCGGAAATACCTTTGAAAGCCTGCTGTGTGTCAGCCTGTGTGTTAAGGTCTTACGAATATGTTCGTGAATAAAATGTACCTGTTCTCTGATTTAAGGGAATCTACAATCTAAAGTAGACAGTTAACTAACCAATTGCAATAAAGTTACATGAGGGTTATAGATAAGAAAATACATATTGTTGTACAGCAAATGACAAGAACTTTTCATCTAAGAGTTCAAAAAAGTCTCTTGTTCATAAATTATCGAGAGACGGTGATTATTGGGATAGGATAGGGGGACTGCATGGCATATGTGGTGTTAAAAGTTAAAAACATGTTCTCAAGGATGAGAAAGAGCTTGGCAGTTTCATAGTGTATGAAAGCAGGTGGGTAGGAGCCAGATCTTAGAAAGCTTAAATAAGGCATATTTCATACCTCAGGCAATAAGTCATTTAAGCATTTTAAGAGGGAAATCATATATTCAGGTTTGGAAGGCAGTATGCAGAGTGATTTAGTGTGTCCATCTAAATAAAGGTAGAGTGTCTCAATTCAAATCTTGGTTCTATATTTAGGCCATTGATGTTGGGTGATTTAGCATTAAACTTTTGTTTCCTGTGTGTAAAATAGTATAATAATAATATCTTGTTAAGTTGTTAGTTTTATGTGCTTAGTGCAGGAAAACACTTAATACAATTCATAGCGCCTGGTAAGTATAATAAATCTGATTTCAGTATTGACCCATTTGGGGATGTCCATGTGTAGAGTCTTCTCTTGTGTTGTTGGAAGAGGGTGTTTGCTATGACCAGTGCATTCTCTTGGCAAAACTGTTAGCCTTTGACCTGGTTCACTTTGTACTCTAAGGCCAAATTTGCCTGTTACTCCAGGTAGCTCTTGACTTCCTACTTTTGCATTCCAGTCCCCTATAACAAAGAGGACATCTTTTGGGTGTGTTAGTTCTAGAAGGTCCTGTAGTTCTTCATAGCACTGTTCAACTTCTTCAGCATTAGTGGTCGGGGCATAGACTTGGATTACTGTGATATTGAATGGTTTGCCTTGGAAACAAACAGAGATCATTCTGTCGTTTTTGAGATTGCATCCAAGTACTGCATTTCGGACTCTTGTGAACTGTGATGACTACTCCATTTCTTCTAAGGGATTCTTGCCCACAGTAGTAGATATAATGGTCATCTAAGTTAAATTCACCCATTTCAGTCTATTTTAGTTCGCTGATTCCTAAAATGTCATTGCTCACTCTTGCCACCTCCTGTTTGACCACTTCCAGTTTTCCTTGATTCATGGACCTATCATTCCAGGTTCCTGTGCAGTATTGCTCTTTATAGCATCGGACCTTGCTTCCATCACCCATCACATCCACAACTGGGTGTTGTTTTTGCTTTGGCTCTGTCTCTTCATTCCTTCTGCAGCTATTTCTCCTCAGTCAGTAGCATATTGGTCACCTACCAACCTGGGGAGTTCTTTCAGTGTCATAACTGTTTGCCTTTTCATACTGTTCACTGAGTTCTCAAGACAAGAATGCTGAAGTGGTTTGCCATTCCCTTCTCCAGTGGACCACATTTTGTCAGACCTCTCCACCATGACCCATCCGTCTTGGGTCGCCCTACATGGCATGGCTGATAGTTTCATTGAGCTAGACAAGGCTGTGGTCCATGTGATCAGTTTGATTAGTTTTCTGTGATTGTGGTTTTCATTCTGTCTGCCCTCTGATGGATAAAAGCTTCTTGATGGGAGAGACAGACTGAGGTGAGAACTGGGTCTTATTCTGATGGGTGGGGCCAAGTTCAGTAAATCTTTAAATGGGCGGGTCTGTGTTCCCTCCCTGTTGCTTGGCCTCAGGCCTCCTTGAAATGAAGTGAAGTCGCTCAGTCCTGTCCCGACTCTTTGGGAGCCCATGGACAGTAGCCTACCAGGCTCCATCCATGAGATTTTCCAGGCAAGAATACTGGAGTGGGTTGCCATTCCTCCTCCTTACCTGAGGCCAAACTATGGTGAAGGTAATGAAGACAATGGCAACCTCCTTCAAAAGGTCTCATTCAGGCACTGCTGCACTCAGTACCCTGAACCCTGCAGCGGGCCACCACTGACACTCATGGGCAGAAGTTGATGTTTTTCTGGAACTCTCTTGCTTTTTCAGTGATCCAGCGCATGTTGGCAATTTGATCTCTGGTTCCCCTGCCTTTTCTAAGTCCAGCTCGAACATCTGGAACAGCGGGCCACCACTGACACTCATGGGCAGAAGTTGATGTTTTTCTGGAACTCTCTTGCTTTTTCAGTGATCCAGCGCATGTTGGCAATTTGATCTCTGGTTCCCCTGCCTTTTCTAAGTCCAGCTCGAACATCTGGAAGTTCACGGTTCACGAACTGTTGAAGCCTGGCTTGGAGAATTTTGAGCATTAGTTTGCTAGCGTATGAAGTATGAAGTGAAGTCGCTCAGTCATGTCCTATAGCCTATCAGGCTCCTCAGTCCGTGGGATTTTCCAAGCAAGAGTACTGGAGTGGGTTTCCATTTCCTTCTCCAAGGGATCTTCCTGACCCAGGGATCAATCCTGGGTCCCCCGCATTGTAAGCATGTGAGATGAGTGCAGTTGTGTGGTAGTTTGAACATTCTTTGGCATTGCCTTTCAATGGGATTGGAATGAAAACTGACCTTTTCCAGTCCTGTGGCCATTGTTGAGTTTTCTAGATTTGCTGGCATATTGAGTGTACCACTTTCACAGCATCAACTTTTAGAATTTGAAATAGCTCAACTGGAATTTCATCACTTCCACTAGCTTTGTTAAATATTAACAATTTTATGTGCTTCATCAAGTTACATTGTCATTCTATAAGAATTTGTCACTGAGGCCATCAGAATTCATTATGAATAAATTGAGTACCAAGCACTGTCTGAAGGCATGTTGCAGTGATGACTTAGGTTAAATGGAGCTGAGCCCTGTGAAGCAGGTGATTTAACCTGGCATCAGCTGTTCAGCGTGGCTCTGGGAGGACATCATACAGCCAGGTTTTTGTTAGTTATACCAAAAAGGACATGTTACTTGGCTCTCTTTTTTATCTGATTATAAAAATAGCACATAGAAATTAGCAAATTAAAAAAAAATTAGCAAATTCACAAAACATAAAACCATAAAGAAAAAAATAATTTGTAATCCCATTATCCAATGAAATTAGAATTGACTTTTAATGTATTTTTTTTCAGTCATATATACAGAAATACTCTTACTAAATACATCATGCAACTACATTATTTTAAAAGGGAAATGTATGGGTGAATTTTTGTGAAGACATAGGTTTATTGCTTTTCCTTATCATTAATTTCTTTCCTCTTAAAAAAGTGGTTTCTTTTAATCCAAAATAAAACATGTAACTCTTAACTGATTGTTTTTATTCAGTTTCTAGTATGAATATTTTGAAGGCTTCCCAGGTGGCAGTGGTAAAGAATCCACCTGCCAGTGTGGGAGATAAAAAAGATGCGGGTTGGATCCTTGGAGTAGGAAATGTCAACCCATTACAGTATTCTTGCCTGGAATATTCCATGGACAGAGGAGCCTGGTGGGCTTCAATTCATGGAGTCACAGAGTCAAGACTCAACTGAGTAACTGAACACGTGTGCTCACATACACACAAATGTTTTGATTATAGCTGCTCCTAGAGTGGTTTTATTAAAACAGAAACAAAATTGAAAGCACTACTATTTTACTAATGGTATTGTAACAGCTTGTTGGTTTCATTGCATTTTTATAACATTTTTAGTTCTTTAAAGCTATCAGTTAATTTAACAGCTGTTTTTATCAGCATAACTGCCTAGTTTTATACATGAGAAACCTGAGATGGAATAAGAGAATAAGTTACATGCCCAAATTACAAGTAGTTAGAAAAATGTGAACTCTCACCTTTGGCAAATGGTTTTTCCATTTATTGAAATGTAAGTCACAGAAATTATTTTTTAAGTCAATATTTATTAAGCACTCAAAACAGGGAGATCAGAAATAAAGTCTACGTCAAATGTAGAGAGTAGTGAGTAATCTGGTTTGGCTGGAGGGCAAGGTATTTGGGGGATTTGGACTAGTGAGATCAGACTGGAAAGTCATTGGGAACCATAGACTCTTCTTGCATAATGGAGTTTATAATAACCCTAATAAAGCATGTGCTGATGGATGAATAGATTAGAAAAGTGAACAAGAAGAGAAGTACAGAAAATATTTAATGATAGCCCCAAATATTAAAAACTAAAAGGGAAATGAATTTGAGAACCATTATGAAACAGATTCCCAAGATCTGAGTAAGAATGGTATATTAAGGGAGAGAGTGGTCAAGATGACTCCTGAGTTCATACCTGAGTGCCTGGGGAAATATCAGGGGAAAAAAGAGGTTTATTTGGTAGGAAAAATGTATTTAATTGTTGGATGTGCTATGGTTGAAGTCTCTGTAAGACATCCAAGTAGAAGATGTATGACCAGTAGGCAAATTATGGATGGAAAAGAGAACTCAGGAGTGAAATCAGGTCTGGAGACGTAGAGGAGTTACCTGTCTAATGAGAATGATTTTTTAATGCCATATCATCATTCCTTCTTGCCTACGTATGTACTGTCTTAATGTATTTGAGGAATGCGGGGCAGCAGTGTATCCAAATGACTGTTAACACCCTTAGAACTAGGCAGTCACAGTGAGAGAGGGCACCTTAGGATTCAGAAGAGCCCAGGCCTCAAGCAGCACAACGTGACTAGTGGGAAAACACAGATTGTTTAGGAAGGCTGTTTGAGCTGTAGGAGAAGAAAGTAAAGTTATATACCTCCTGTTTCTTAGATGTTGGTAAGCCTTTTGTGTATACCATTTGCTTTATTTCTCAACAGTCTCATGTGATAGAGTATGATCTTCATTTTGAAGGTGATGAAACTGAAGCCAAGAGAAGCTAGGTGATAATAGAACAAGGAAGCAAGGATTTGAACCAGATGGGAGTTCAGTGTCATGGGTCTTTTTGACATACCTTGCCATCTTTTCCAGTAAGACCTGTCAATTAAGCTGTCAAACTTATGCTTAATAGGCATTTTTAGTTCTTTGCCTTCATGTAATAAGCACAGTGCTTCAGATCTTAAAATGTAATTGAATTCTGATGGTGAGTAACCATTGCCTGTAGTGAGAAAGCATGTGTGTGAAGCAAACGAAAAATGAAAGTTGGATCTCATAATATACCTCTCCATCCCGGTAAGCAGACCTTCTGAAATGTTTTCAGGTGTCAACATTTGTTTATTTTACTCTACTGAGTTATGTGAAACTTTACTAGAAGAATGAACTGAGAGACCAAAGATGCCTGGAAGAAAAGATACTAAAAACACACAATTAACTAAAAATTGTCATAATTTGACACTCCCAGTTAGCTGAAAATTGTGCTCAGTTGACATCCTCTGAAATGCCACAGTACAATCCCAATTTGTGTTAGTAGGTACAGAGAAGATTGTGTGTTCTAAGATACAGAGCAAGTTTGTACCATGAAACTTTCTGCAATTATGGGTGCATTTACTTGCCCATCTTTTGTTTGTATATGTACCACTTCACAGCAAACTACAAGCAAGGTATGACATCTCAACCAGACAATAGTGTTGAATATAGGAACAGTGTAATTCTTCTTTGTGTGTGCTATTTCTGCAGTATTTGGAATGGATGGGATTTTTTTTTGCTTTTTTCTCTTAAAGACCTAATTTTTAAATTTGCTTGTTATTTTGGTCATGTTTCTTAAAACTGATCCGTATATGGTGAATCATAAGAAGAAATTAATGCCAAATATGTAGCCTTCTAGCTAGAACTTCTGGTGCTGGATTTTGATTCTTCAGTGGTCATACACTGTTAACATACTTCCATTCTTTAACGTTGCTCTTTGTTCTGTGGGAAATGCTACGAGAAAATAGGAATTTCCTCTCACCATTACCCCTCTGGCAGTGTGTTTCAGTCTAATTCCTGGCTTGCACTCAGTCCTGGTTACTACCTCCTCTTCCTACTGGCAGTCTAAATTCTGCTCATCTATGAAGCAGGGCGGGGGGTGGGGGCCGGGTTCCAGACCGACGAGGAAACAGCTTTCAGATGCTGCACTGCAGGCATATTGAGTTATCCCCCCACTGTGCAGTCTGGAAATCGGGGAGCATTTCTCTGGCAGTGAATTCTAATGAGCTGCTACAGATGCCAGAGCGTGTGCGCGCACCCGGGCGTTTTCTTCTTTCCCCTCCCCCGCCTCTTCCTTTTCCCAAGCCCCCTCTTCTCCCTGTTTCTCCTCCTCCTCCTTTATCCCCTCCCTCTGTGTCTCAGTTCTCAGTAAACGAGGCTGAGGCACATTCCTGCTTCATTCCTGCTTTGCAAGGCTTTCTGCTAAGGATGTTCTGTGGCTTTTGTTTGGATTGCAGCATGCAGAATTACAGGTAATACTCGGAAATTGAGCTAGATAGATCAATGCTATTGAAATGTTTTCTAAGAGGCAAAATATTACATTGGAATCAATAAAAACATTAAGTTATCTCGGCTGATTTTATTAGTGGTAATTAAATGGTGTAAGTAGATTCCTTTTCTCCCCTGAAAAGCTCAAAGGAGAGGAAATGGGGTTAGATTGATCTGACTGGCGATTGATTTTGCTTTATGTTGGTCATGAAAGCCTGCTGTTGCCGCACCTCCTCTGTAAAGTAAGAACCATTTATGTGGGGGTGCTGCTGAGGGTAGGCGGGAATAGTTGACCTGGGTGGGGTGGGATGGAGTGGGAGGTGGGATACCAGCCTGAGCTAGCCAGGTTCTTGATTAGGGCATTGGATACAAAATGTAAAACGCTCTCTCCTTTTCTTCTGTCAGCTGTTCAAAGGAGACTCATTACAACTCTTGCTGAAGTCCTAGCCTTCTTCCCTTCTCTTCTGCCCCTGCCCCTCACCCTCACTGGCTGAAGACCTTGTACCCAGAGTTTGCCTTACTCCCCTGGTGCTATGTGTATGGTAAACCTGGTACTATGGCCGCATCTGGGACTGGCCAGACAACTGCTGCTGGTTCTCCCTATTCCAAGAAGGATTTAAAGGGGAATTACACTGCAGGCAATGCACCAGAGCGGCAGCTTCGCGAGCTTGGGGACTAAGGCTCCTCGGGCATTATTGCAGACACACAGAGCTGACCGCAATGACAGCAGCTGCTCCTTTGAACTGTTGGCAGCAGCCAAGCGGCAGCATGAAGTGAAAGATCACTCCTGAGCTCAAGATGAACTCTACCTTGGATGGTAATCAGAGCAGCCACTCTTTTTGCCTCTTGGCATTTGGCTACTTGGAAACTGTCAATTTTTGCCTTTTGGAAGTATTGATTTTGTCTTTCTAACTGTGTTGATTATTTCTGGCAACATCATTGTGATTTTTGTATTTCACTGTGCACCTTTGTTGAACCACCATACTACGAGTTACTTTATCCAGACTATGGCATATGCTGACCTCTTGGTTGGGGTAAGCTGCCTGGTCCCTTCTTTATCACTCCTCCACCACCCGCTTCCAGTAGAGGAGTCCTTGACTTGCCAGGTATTTGGTTTTGTAGTGTCAGTTCTGAAGAGTGTCTCCATGGCCTCTCTGGCCTGTATCAGCATTGATAGATACATTGCTATCACTAAACCTTTAACCTATAATACCCTGGTTACGCCCTGGAGGCTACGTCTTTGTATTTTCCTGATTTGGCTATATTCCACCCTGGTCTTCCTGCCTTCCTTTTTCCACTGGGGCAAACCTGGATATCATGGAGATGTGTTTCAGTGGTGTGCGGAGTCCTGGCACACCGACCCCTACTTCACCCTGTTCATCGTGATGATGTTGTATGCCCCAGCGGCCCTCATTGTGTGCTTCACCTATTTCAACATCTTCCGCATCTGCCAACAGCACACAAAGGAAATCAACGAAAGGCAAGCCCGCTTCAGCAGCCAGAGTGGGGAGACTGGGGAGGTGCAGGCTTGTTCTGATAAGCGTTATGCCATGGTCCTATTCCGAATTACTAGTGTATTTTACATCCTCTGGTTGCCGTACATCATCTACTTCTTATTGGAGAGCTCTACTGGCCACAGCAACCGCTTCGCATCCTTCTTGACCACCTGGCTTGCCATTAGTAATAGTTTCTGTAACTGTGTCATTTATAGTCTTTCCAACAGTGTCTTCCAAAGAGGACTAAAGCGCCTATCAGGGGCCATGTGTACTTCTTGTGCAAGTCAGATGGTAGCTAAGGACCCTTACACAGTTCGGAGCAAAGGCCCTCTTAATGGATTTCATGTCTGAAGAGGTTCAAATACCGAGTCGCTGTATGTTTTGTGTGTGTGTGTGTGTGTGTGTGTGTGTGTGTGTGTGTGTGTGTGTATTTTCTTTTTATCTTTTTGTATTTCTAGTTCTCTGGGAAATATGGGACAAAATAATTTGATAATTTGATTCTAAGCAATAGCTAACAAGTGATCCATCCAAAATACCTTGTTAAGTTTGCAGAAATGATTTTTTAAAATGCTTTTGAATGAGAAAAATCAGGACCATGAGGATAAATTGCTGTTCATAATGTCATGGAAGTAACTGTATTTCTCAGACTTAAAAATGAATAAAGCCATATCTAACACCTCTCCAGCTGGCGTGACTGAACCTGGTTGTGAAAAGCGTCAGCATTTTTCAAAGTCTTTGTTTTCTTGTTGCTTTTCTGGGTTCTCTCTAGCTGTTTAGGCTTCATGTACAATTGATTTAACAGGGAATATTAAAATACAGTGATAAATTAACTGTATAGTAATTCAGTGATGAATTCTTCATGTATGTCAGATATAACTATGCTGCAGTTTTCCACACTGTTGTTCAGAAAGCCAAATGTTTTGTCTTATTCTCTTGAGAAAATTCTAACTGCAGTGAATAATGTGAAAACTTACACATTAATTTTAAATTTGTGTGTTGAATCGTGAAGCAAAAGTGCAGTCAAATTATATAATTTATATAAAAAACTAAGATATATTTTGTGCCATCCTTCACTGAGACCTAGAGATGTATGTACTGAAAGTGACTGTGTTCTAGTATTTTTGCCCATGCCTTTGTGTATGTGTGTTAAGAATATTTGAATTGAGTTAGATTTTTCTTTTATAGCCAAATGCATTTTAATAACCTGAAAGATAATTAAATGATAGGCGATGGCTGCCACTTTTATAATGGTGAAAATACATTAAAATGTATCTTTAGTTTCTCTGCTCTTTTTATCTAGAGACCTTTTGAAATATTAGAATATCAGGAAGAAAAGCGTCCTAAGCAACTTGAGTCAGAAAATACACTATATATT
Source organism: Madoqua kirkii (assembly GCA_006408675.1). Taxonomy (NCBI): domain Eukaryota; kingdom Metazoa; phylum Chordata; class Mammalia; order Artiodactyla; family Bovidae; genus Madoqua; species Madoqua kirkii. The sequence goes on from SJYC01118933.1 coordinate 14,534, forward strand.
TAGCTAGTTCTTTTTCTTTTTTTAATAGAAGCGTTGATTGAGATGGTCTCTTTGTAGTTAAATGGAATCATCTAATCAAGTAGCGACTAATTCTTTTTAAAAGTATTCTTTCAGCTAGTGTTAAGAAATCCATATTTAGTGTTAAGGAATGAGAGAAGAAGTTCTGATTAAATCTCCATTGCTATTCTCTTTCTGGAAAAAAAAAGAAACATCATTGGGTTACAGTTCATTTGCTCAAATAGGCTTTTTTTTTTTTCCCCAGCCAAAATACTAGCAAGAATATAGAATTAGTAATTGAGAGTGCTGTGTATTTGTATGTGTAATGCTGTTTTGTTTCTCAAAGTGGTTATGTTTGGAGCAAAAGGTTTATTTTTCTAAAAGGAAAGAAGGATTTCCCAGCAGCTCCAGGCATAAAGTATTTCCTCTGCTTTCTGCTGGTTTTGATGTTTTAGAAGTCTTCAGGGAACTTATATGATCTCTGCCTTTGGCTAGATGTTGTAATAGGAATGTGACAGTGGTGTTCAGTGAGATGGAAGATAGAAGAAAATGAAGGGAAATGGGTTAAAGTGGATTTTTGAGTCCAGGGAAGGACATGGATATTTATAAAACAGGCAGATGTGGTTTGGTTTTCCATCATTATGTTAGAAAACCTCTTACCCCTATTTGAAATAAAGGATAGCATTCTTACGATGTTAGATTTTAGAGATTTGAATTTAACCTCAAAATCATTCTACTTAAGCGTTTTTATTTTTAAGAGAACAAGTATTAGCATAAACATTTAAACTTCAAATTCTGAGTTCTTCCCAACAGCTAGAAAATTTGGTTTTAAATTATTTCAAAATTTAGAACTCATATTAAAATTTCGAGTTATGTTAACAGTAGCTTTGTTAAGTTGCCATTGCCTTTTCTGTTAGATTCTGAAAAATAGCTGTATATGACTTCCCTTTATGTAAGTGGCACAGATTTTTTTTTAATTTCCCTTTTTCATGTATATATTAAAGAATGTAAACTGTTCAAATTGGCACAGTTTGCTTGTCAGTTTTTAGTTCTGTCAATATGGTAATCATAAAGATTAATTTTTATAGAAAAGTGATGTCAAATCTACTAATTAGTCAGTTAGCATCAGTTTTTACTTTTGGGGGGACTGAGCCCTTTTAATTTTTTCCTGTAGTAGGGTTCTGTCTTAGAGAAAACAGGTTTTTGGTAAAGATTTTGTGGAAATTTTATGGAGATGAGGAAATTTGTTTAATTTTCTGGAAATGGCTAATCACGCTGATACTTTAATGACCGGAAAGGCAACAGTTCTTTTAATAAGAACTTTTTGTCAATAGGTTTTTATATTTTGCCCTAATACCAAATTTAGATGTTGTCAGAGGTTCCCCCTCCCCCAGATTAGAACCTCTATCAATGTCTCAGCCTAAAATTGAAGTAGAAATTAAGTAGATAAAGTAATTTTAAAGAAAAACAAACCACCACCACCGCCGCCACCCCACCTGCCGTGAGGCTCGCTTAATATCAGGTGTCTTTCCAGTTTATCTTGTCATCATTGGACCTTGTAAACACTAAGGTTTCTTCCAGGTATCAATTCTGTTCTCATATTCATTGTCTATACTGCTTTAAAAATTTTTTTTTCTTGTGGTATGTGCATGCTGGGGAGAAGAGATGTGTCTGGATACAATCATACAGTCTTGGGGCAGTTTTTGTTTGATACATTTGCAGTTCATATGTATTTATATGTAACCTTTTCATCCTGGCCTATTTGTTGCAACACTTAATGATGTTTAAATACCAGTCTTAACTGGTTGAGAATGAGAAAAAGTATTAGTCAATCACCGTAGGGTTTGGCAAGATGGCCTATGTAACTTTATATGGTATATAACTGACATTGGAGGAAGTGTAAGCTTTTGATGATCGTGTTGAAATTATTTCTTAGGAAATTTAAAAATAAGACTATACTAATTATATCTGTAATTAATTGTGTTTTTAATACAATGATTTCACTGAAAGTGTATTTTTTGCTCTTAGAGTGGAAAAGCAATTACAAAAGGACAATTATTCCACTTTAATGAAAAAATTGTCGTACAGCAGAATGGTTATTTGCATTTTTCATGGACCAGTTAGTTCTTACCTTAAATCCCATTTTGAAAAGGATTTTCTTTAAGGTTTATTGCTGGCTAAATACTTTTTTGAGCCTTTTAAATGACTTTTCCTTTTTACTTGAATAATGGTCTCAGTATTTTAAGGATTGGGAAAACTTGAATTTTTTTGTACTATTAAATGCATTCACTCTTCACCTCTTTGAACTTGAAAATGAAGCAACAGGGTTATGAGTTCCCAGGTAGAATAGTGTGATTTCTGGGAGTTTCCTCAGCTTTTCAGGTTTAATTAAAACATTGGCTTTTGATGATGTTGTAGGAATTTTACTGACTTTGTGTTTTTGTATCATAGAAGACTTGTAAATAAATTATTGACAAACCAGAATTTATTGCTGTATGAGGAGATTTGGGGAACTTTAAGGATGGGGAGAATCATGGAATTATGAAAAATTTTTTTAATTTTACAAATGACTTCGTAAGTCATTTGTGTTGATTTTTGTGTACTTTCTCCATTTCAGGTTAAAGTTTTATATTAATATTAATATATTTTGCAGACCCAAGGAATGTTCTAGATTACAAATGAGTCATTTGGCTTTTCTTCAAAATTTATATAATAAGGGAATCATGATATGTAAAATGAACTCTGAACAGAGAATCTGTGATTCTGTTACTAATTGACACATTTTGTAAGGGCTAGTAGCTTCTGTAAGCACTTAGTTTCTTCTATTTATAATAATCCTTTCATCCTTCACAGGGTTACTTTGGGGACTGAATTAGATAATGGATGTAAAAGAACTTTGTAATATGTAAAGTGCTTTGCAAATAAAAATGAATACTATTATTTTTCTGCCATAGTTTTATATCTAAGGAAGTTTTACATATTGGTGTGTTATTACCCCACGTAAGATCTTTGAAAGCCCACATTTAAGTAGAGAGGCATGATAAATTCTCACCTTTCTAAAATGACAGTAGGTTTCAACATAAAATTCAACATAAAACTATTCCATTTACTCCCTTTACTTGTTTCTAAAGTCTCTAAAGCTAGGTTCAGTGTCTCTTTATACATTTATCCCCCAAATCTAACATGGGACCTGGCTTAGTGTGGAAGTTTGGTTAAGTTTTGTAGAACTAATGAATGACCCTTTCTAATGATCACTTCTAGTCATTATAGAGCATAACTTCTCGAAATTATAGAGCAGTGATGGTCAAAGGGTATTCTGAAGCCCATTAGTGGTTCGTCATATGGTCAAGGCCATTCTAGGCTAAATAGTAAACATCTCTCTTTGTACCGAGAACTAGTGTGGGAATGTGTGTGATTTATATACTAGGTAACTTGACTCCTGGAAATTCAGTAGCCTTGGCCAGTGGACCTTTTGTTATTGTTATTTAGTTGCTAAGTTGTGTCTGACTCTCTTAGGACCCCATAGACTATAGCCCACCACCAGGCTCCTGTGTCCATGGGATTTCCCAAGCAAGAATACTGGAGTGGGTTGCCATTTCCTTCTCCAGAGGATCTTTCTGACCCAGGGATCGTATCCACATCTCCTGCACTGGCAGGCAGATCTTTACCACTGAGCCACTAGGGAAGCCCCAGGGAATTTAAATGTCAGACTGCCAGTTTCTCACAGTATGTACAAGATTTTGGCTTTAGATCAACATAAGGTATGCTGTAAAAATCAGCCACAGTGAAGGAAGCACAATAGAATAGGACAGCTTGGTGAAAGAAATTGTTCTGGTTCTTTGGTTTTGCCTTTTTTTTCTCTTAGTCTTTCCCACTTTTCCATCTTTCCTTCCTTTTCTTAACACCCTTGGTCATGTATTCAGACTGAAGTGCTTATGGCACTGCTGCTGTTGTTCAGTCGTTAAGTCGTGTCCGACTCTTTGTGACCCACGGACTGCAGCACAGAGGCTCCTCTGTCCTCCAGTGTCTCCCAGAGTTTACCCAACTTCATGTCCATTGATTCGGTGATGCTATTTAAGCATCCTGTCCTCTGCCACCTCATTCTCCTTTTGCCTTTAATCTTTCCCAGCATCAGGGTCTTTTCCAGTGAGTCGACTCTTTGCATCAGGTGGCCAAAAAGTATTGGAGCTTTAGCATCAGTATCAGTCCCTCCGATTAATATTCAGGATTGATTTCCTTTAGGATTGACTAGTTTGATTTTGCAGTCCAAAGGACTCTGAAGAGTCTTCTCAAACACCAGAGCCTCAGTTTTTTGGTACTTAGCCTTTTCTATGGTCCAGCTCTCAACGTCTATACTGATTATTGGAAAAATCATAGCTTTGACTATATGGATCTTTGTTGACAAAGTGATGTCTCTGCTTTTTAATATGCTGTCTAGGTTTATCACAGCTTTTCTTCCAAGGAGCAAGCGTCTGTTAATTTCATGACTGCAGTCACTGTCCGCAGTGATTTTGGAGCACAGGTAAAGAAAATCTATCACTGCTTCCAATTTTTTTTCTATTTGCCATGAAGTACTGGGACCAGATGTCATGATCTTAATTTTTTTAATGTTGAGTTTCAAGCCAACTTTTTCACTCTCTCCTTTCACCCTTATCAAGAGGCTCTTTAGTTCCTCTTCACTTTCTGCCGTTAAAGTGGTATCATCTGCATATCTGAGATTGTTGATATTTCTCCCAGCAATCCTGATCCCAACGTGTGATTCATCAGCCTGGCATTTCACATGATGTACTCTGCATAGACGTTAAACGAGCAAGGTGACAGTATACAGCTTTGTCGTTCTCCTTTGCCAGTGTCAAAGGAGCCCATTGTTCCATATTTGGTTTGAACTGTTGCTTCTTGATTCCCATACGGGCTTCTCAGGAGACAGGTAAGGTGGTCTGTTACTCCTGTCTTTTTAAGAATTTTCCAGTTTGTTGTGATCCATACCGTCAAAGGCTTCCATGTAGTCGGTGAAGCAGAAGTAGATGTTTTTCTGGAATTCCCTTGTCTTCTCCATGATCCAACAAATGTTGGCATTTTGATCTCTGGTTCCTCTGCCGTTTTTAAACCCAGCTTGTACATCTGAAAGTTCTTAGTTCACGTACTGCTGAAGCCTCACTGGAGGGATTTTGACCATAACCTTGGTAGGTAGCTTGCAAAATGAATGCAATTGTGTGGTAGTTTGAAGCTGCTTTGATATTGCTCTTTTTTGAGATTGAAATGAAAACTGACCTTTTCAAGTCCTGTGGCCACTGTTGAGTTTTCCAGTTTGTTGACATATTGAGTGCAGCACTTTCACAGCATCATCTTTTAGGATTTGAAATACCTCAGCTGAAATTCCATCACCTCTTCTAGCTTTGTTCGGAGTAATGCTTCCTAAGGCCTACTAGACTTTGTTCTCCAGCATGTCTGGCTCTAGGTGAGTGATCACACCATGTGGCTATCCGAGTACTTAAGACCTTTTTTGTGCAGTTCTTCTTTGTATTCTTGCCACCTCTTCTTAATCTCTTCTGCTTCTGGTAGGTACTTAGCCATTTCTGTCCTTTATTGTGCCCATCCTTGCATGACATCTTCAATTTTCTTGAAGAGATCTCTTAGTCTTTCCCATTCTATTGTTTTTCTCTATTTGCATCGTTCATTTAAGAAGGCCTTCTGGTCTCTTCTTGCTGTTCTCTGGAATTCTACATTCAGCTGGATAAATCTTTCTGTTTCTTTCTTGCCTTTCACTTCTCTTCTTTCCTTAGCTATTTTGTAAAACCTCCTCAGACAGCCACTTTGCCTTCTTGTATTTCTTTTTCTTTGAAATAATTTTGGTCACTGCCTCCTGTATAGTGTTAGGAACCTCTGTCCGTAATTCTTCAGGCACTCTATCTACCAGATCTCACCCCTTGAGTCTATTTATCACCTCCACTGTATAATCAAAAGGGATTTGATTTAGGTCATAACTGAATGGCCCGGTGGTTTTCCCTTCTTTCTTCACTTTAAGCCTGAATTTTGCATTAAAGAGCTCAGTCAGCTCCCGGTCTTATTTTTGCTGACTGTATAGAGCTTCATCATCTATAAAGAACATAATCAATCTGATTTCAGTATTGACCATCTAGTGATGTCCATGTGTTAAGTTGTCTCTTGGGTTGTTGGAAAAAGGTGGTTTTTTGACAAAACTGTTAGCCTTTGCCCCTCTCCATTTTGTAATCTAAGGCCAAACTTGCTTTTATTACGAGCTATCTCTTGACTTCCTACATTTGCATTCCAATTCCCTATAATGAAAAGGATATCTTATTTTGGTATTAGTTCTAGAAGGTGTTGTAAGTCTCATAGAACCAGTTAGCCAGCGTCAGCTTCTTCATCATCAGTGGTTGGGGCATTGACTTGGATTACTGTGATATTGAATGGTTTGCATTGGAAATTAACTGAGATCATTCTGTCATTTTTGAGATTGCACCCAAGTACTATGTTTCGGAATCTATTGTTGACTGTGAGGGCTACTCCACTTCTAAGGGATTCTTGCCCATAGGAATAGATATAATGGTCATGTGAATTAAATTTACCCATTCCGGTCCACTTAGTTTACTGATTTCTAAGATGTCAGTGTTCAGTCTTGCCATCTCCTGCTTGACCACATCCAGCTTGCCTTGATTCATGGACCTTACATTCCAGGTTCCTATGTAGTATTATTCTTTATAGCATCAGACTTTACTTTCACCATCAGATGCATCTACAACCGAGCACTTTTTCTACTTCGGCCCAGACACTTCATTTCTTTCTGAAACTATTAGTAGTTGCCCTCTGATCTTCCCTAGTAGCATATTGGACACCTTCTGACCTGGGGAGTTAATCTTCAGGTGTCATATCTTTTTGCCTTTTCATGCTGTTCCTAGGGTTCAAGAATACTAGAGTGGGTTGTCATTTCCTCCGCCAGTAGACCACGTTTTGTCAGAACTCTTCACTATGACCCATCCATTTTGGGTGACACTGCATGGCATGGCATTTTCATTAAGTTACATAAGCCCATTCACCATGACAAGACTATGATCCATGAAGGGAATGATAACTGCTGTAGGGTTTGGAAAATTGTATTATGCCATAACTGGGTTTTAGGGAAGGTTTAAGAAGCAATCAAGAAGCACCTACGTAGCTAGCTCTATTAGATGCCAGTATTGCTAGCTGGCCTCAGGGATTTAAAGAAGGATCGCATGATTACTTTCTTATGGAACTTCATAGTTTTTACATGTTTCATATGGAAAAATTCTGTGATCCGTTTTTCAAAAGGCTTCACAGAGTGACTATCTGGGTAAATTTACCAAGCCTACTGGTGGGACAGTTGCCATACCATGATCTGTTTCTTGGGGTGGGTGCGTGCACACATCTGTGGTCAGTCATGTCCGAATCTTTGCAAGTTCATGGGCTGTAGCCCACCAGGGTCCATGGGATTTGTCAGTGTTTAAAATCATGTTACTTCATTAGTTTAAGAAATCAGTGCTGGCAGTAGGGAACAGTCTTTCTTTCTTGATTGGTCTTCATGGGAAGCCAGACCATATTCAGAATGTTGCTTGGTGAGAATGAAATCTCAGAATATGGTTCTGTAACATGTAAGACTGATGTAAGACTAAGCCTGATATTCCACCTCTGTGATCTGAAAACCTGGTCATCGGGATCCTGATGTGAAATCATTTGTACTTCTAGCACTGACCTTCTAATTGACATATTCTTTAGTTATATTAACTTTTTTTGTTACTTAGCTTTTAGTATACTTCCTTGCAAATTTAAACAGTCTTACCTCCTAACTCAATTCTTTTGAGGTGGTTGTATATATTACTTTTACCATAAGACTTTGTTTTCTGATTTAATATTCAAAGAGTGGCCTCATTACTTTATTAGCTTGGGGAAACAACTCATTTCCTCTTGGTTTTCATAGAGCAAATACATATTATCTAGTTGGGAAAGCAAGATACATGAAAATACCTATAAAAATTGACAGTATCAGACAGTTAATTAGAAACATTGAATTTTTGAAAGTCATATTATCCCCAGAGGAGACAGGGAAGATCATTTGAGCTGAAAAAGACATTATAGATCATTTGGTCTGATTCTCTCTTTACCAATAGGAAAACAGTCCAGTGGCCACATATCCATTTGCGACAATACTTGGACTGCATACTTCCTAATCCGTTGTCCTTTCCTATTATATCTTGTTTTTGCAGAAGAGTTGGAGTTTGGCTTTATTCAGCCAAATCCTGAAAAAGACTTAAATAGGCTGATATATGGTGTGTATGTGCTCAAGTGTGTAATTTTAAGTGTATAAAGCATTATGGACAATAATATAATTGTTAACAGAGTCTAATTATGCTTCAGAAGATTTTATAAACTTTGTCTTATTTAATCCTTCCAACAGTCTATGAGCTAGTGACTCATATTATTAACCCCATTACAAAGATGAGTAATGTGAGCTTTGGAGTTCCTGGAGTCAAGCAGTTAATAATAGAAGATATAGGATTCAAACCCAAGTCTTTCTGACTTTAGAACCTACATTGTTAACCTCATGTAACTGTCACAGAAACCTATTGGGTAGGGGTTTTTTATTTTTTGTTTATATATATTTGTGTGTGTGTGTGTGTATAAAACAGGTGAGGAAACCTAGGTTTAGAGAGATTAAGCAACTTTTATCAATATATCAACCAACGTCTATACTTGGAAAACATGTGACAGACTTCTACTAAATATTAGCAGATTTAGTATGCATGTTTATTTCTGTTAACTCCACAATCAGTTCAGTTCAGTTTCTCAGTTATGTATGACTCTTCACAACCCTGTGGACTGCAGCATGCCAGGCTTCCATGTCCATCACCAACTCCCAGAGCTTGCTCAAACTCATGTCCGTCCAGTCAGTGATGCCATCCAACCATCTCATCCTCTGTTGTCCCCTTCCCCTCCTGCCTTCAATCTTTCCCAGCATCAAGGTCTTTTCTGAGGAGTCAGTTCTTCACATCCAGTGGCCAGAGTTTTGGAGCTTCAGCATTAGTCTTTCCAATGAATATTCAGGACTGATTTCCTTTAGGACTGACTAGATTGATCCATTACAAAAACAGCAGAAGTATAATACATATGGACAAAGAGAAGAGGAGCAGAGGTATTGGCAGATGAATGAACCCTCCAGAATTTGGGGTTATAGATACACAGGGGACAAGTGGTAACTGACTGCAGAATTGACAAAGCCGAATTCTAAAGTCATGGAGGAGGGACGAAAAGAGTCAAACTAATCTGCCCATAAAACCCAATAAATAGGTAGAAATTAGATTCTTGATATGCCCCTACAGGCAGAGGGTAGCATGAAGCTGAAAAGGAAACAATTGTTAGAAAGTATATTGAAAGCATGCTTAGGTACTGTCACCCACTACCTTAATCTCCATCCCAAGCTGGCCCTAGTAGACAACTGGTTTTTCACCATCCCAGCAGAAGACAGAAAATTACTCTTCAGAAATTGAACCACAGATGTTCTAGACGCCAGGCATAGCTGAGAATGTGCCTAAAACACCTTGTTGAAAACCTGAGTATCAAGAGAATGTCTGCTTGTTAAATAGTCAGTATCCTCTTCCTGGGCTTCCCTGGTGGCTCAGTGGTAAGAATACGCCTGCCAATGCAAGAGACATGGGTTCAATCCCTGGCTTGGGAAGATCCCCTGGAGAAGGAAATGGCTACCCCCTCTAGTATTTTTGCCTGGGAAATCCATGGACAGAGGAGTCTGGCGGGCTAGAGTTCATGGGGCTCACAGAAGATTCATACACAACTGAGCAACTAAACAACAAAAACATCCTCTTCCCATTACACTTCTAGAATCCTGTTAGTCAGCCTTAAGCTTTCTAAAGCAGGAGATAAGAGGAGTCCAGCCTAGGGGCCAGTATTTGAGGGCTCTCAGTTCATACGGACTGGGCAGGCCCGTCACTTTTAAGTTGATGCCCATCAGTCAGTGAATCCCACTCATGCATCTAAGCCTTCCAGGTGATTTTTATTCCTTATATTTTAATATCAGTAGTCAACCAGAGAAAGTCTTATGAATAGATTTGAGAATATGTATCATAAATGTGCAAAACCCAAAACAAATCAGAGGAAACGGAAGCAATGCAAGTCATAGAAGAAAACTACCCCCCCCAATCAAATATTTATAACTAAATATTTTCAGAGATGATTTTGCTTCCATTAAAGAAAAGTGAAAGTGAAGTCACTCAGTTGTGTCCGGCTCTTTGCCACCCCATGGACTGTAGCCTACCAGTCTCTTCCGTCCATGGGATTTTCCAGGCAAGGATACTGGAGTGGGTTGCCATTTCCTTCTCCAGAAGATCTTTCCAACCCAGGGTTTGAACTGGGTCTCAAGCATTGTAGGCAGATGCTTTACCATCTGAGCCACCAGGGAAGTCACTCAGTCGTATCTGACTCTTTGCGACCCCGTGGACTGTAGCCCACCATGCTCCTCTGTCCATGGGATTTTCAGGCAAGAGTACTGGAGTAGGGTGCCATTTCCTTCTCCAGGGGATCTTCCCTACCCAGGGATTGAACCCAGGTCTCCTGCATTGTAAGCAAGACACTTTACCATCTCAGTGACCAGGAAAGTCCTGTTTAAAGAAAATAGAATGCCATAAAAAAAAAGAATAAGAAAGCTCTTGAGATTAAAAATGTAATCAGACATTTTTTAAAATTAGAAAAGTTGGAAGATGAAATTGAGAGAGATCAAATAATGAAACAAAAAATAGTAAAGTAGATGAAAACAAGACAATTAGAGACGTGATCAGGGGGTCCAATATCTGACTAAGACGACTTTCAGAAACAGAAGAACGGAGACATTCTCAGGTATCACAAAAGAAATTTATCAACTGAAGGATATGAATTCACATAATGAAAAGGAAATAGTCACTTATGGATGTGGGAGTTGGACCAGAAAGAAGGCTGAGCACCAAAGAATTGATGATTTCAAACCATGGTGCTAGAAAACACTCTTGAGAGTCCCTTGGACAGCAAGATCAAACCAGTCAATCCAAAGGGAAGTCAGCGCCTGAATACTCTTTGAAAGCCCTGATGCTGAAGCTCTTAATACTTTGGCCACCTGATGCAAACAACCAGCTCATTAGAAAAGACCCTGATGCTGGGAAAGATTGAAGGCAAAAGGAGAAGAGGGCAACAGAGGATGAGACGGTTGGATAGCATTACTGATTCAATGGATGTGAACTTGGGCAAACTCTGGGTGTTGGTGAGGCACAGGGAGGCCTGTTGTGCTGCAGTGCGTGGGGTTGAAAAGAGTCCGACATGACTTAGCAACTGAACAACAACAATGAAAAGGACCAACCAAGTTAACGTAATAAAAAAGACTTTGTAATGGCAAATCATAAAATTTCAGAAAACTGAGGATAAAGAAAAACCTGAAGGTGTCTTGGTCTCAAGTAGCGATGTGGCTGTAGAAAAATCCTGAGTACAGAGATCTCAATTGCTACTACACTGAAGCAAGAAAATAATTGGGAATAAGTTCAAATTTTTAAGAAGTGGTTTTTAACCTAGAATTGTATGCCCAGTCAAACTTGCATTCAAGTGTGAGGGTAAAACCCATTTTGAGATATTTGGGGTCTCAAAATATTTACCTGCCTTACAAGTACAGATACATAGAACACTGAAGGAAAGAAAAAATCTCATAATTAGTAACTTTAGAAAAGCTAGAAAATTCAAGAAGGAAATTTGATCATGATATATGCTCTGATTCAGTTGTGAATAATATTGATTTAGCCAAAAATTATAGCAAAGTTATGTTGAATGTCATGATGAGGGTAGGGAAGTATATGGTAGGGTTAGAACTGTAACAGAGCCAAGTATCACCTCTCGTACTATAAACTCCGTTTTTCAAAAAAGCCAAAAAGTTGCAATTACACGTTTTCTTCAGAAATAAAAAACAGCTAAAAGTATGTAATTTAACTCACATGACCATTATATCTACTACTGCGGGCAGGAATCCCTCAGGAGAAATGGAGTAGCCATGATGGTCAACAAAAGAGTCCCAAATGTAATTCTTGGATGCAATCTCAAAAACAACAGAATGATCTCTGTGATCTCTGTTCGTCTCCAAGGCAAACCATTCAATATCACAGTTATCCAAGTCTCTGCCCCAACCGGTAACGCTGAAGAAGCTGAAGCTGAATGGTTCTATGAAGACCTACAAGACCTTTTAGAACTAACACACAAAAAAGATGTCCTTTTCATTATAGGGGACTGGAATGCTAAAGTAGGAAGTCAAGAAACACCTGGAGTAACAGGCAAATTTGGCCTTGAATGCGGAATGAAGCAGGGCAAAGACTGATAGAGTTTTGCCAAGAAAATACACTGGTCATAGCAAACACCCTCTTCCTACAGCACAAAAGAAGACTCTGCACATGGACATCACCAGATGGTCAACACTGAAATCAGATTGATTATATTCTTTGCAGCCAAAGATGGAGAAGCTCTATACAGTCAACTAAAACAAGACCAGGAGCTGACTGTGACTCATGAACTCCTTATTACCAAATTCAGACTTAAATTGAAAAAATAGGGAAAACTGCCAGACCACTCAGGTATGACCTAAATCAAATCCCTTATGATTATACAGTGGAAGTGAGAAATAGATTTAAGGACCTAGATCTGATAGAGTTCCTGATGAACTATGGGATGAGGTTCGTGACATTGTACAGAAGACAGGGATCAAGACC
>SJYC01118934.1:0-11276 GCA_006408675.1 Madoqua kirkii
AGTTGGCTTAAAGCTCAACATTCAGAAAACGAAGATAATGGCATCCGGTCCCAGCACTTCATGGGAAATAGATGGGGAAACAGTGGAAACAGTGTCAGACTTGATTTTTTAGGGCTCCAAAAACACTGCAGATGGTGACTGCAGCCATGAAATTAGAAGACGCTTACTCCTTGGAAGAAAAGTTATGACCAACCTAGATAGTATATTCAAAAGCAGAGACATTACTTTGCCAACAAAGGTTCGTCTAGTCAAGGCTATGCCTTTTCCAGTGGTTATGTATGGATGTGAGAGTTGGACTGTGAAGAAAGCTGAGCACCAGAGAATCGATGCTTTTGAACTGTGGTGTTGGAGAAGACTCTTGAGAGTCAGTCTCTTGGACTGCAAGGAGATCCAACCGGTCCATTCTGAAGGAGATCAGCCCTGGCATTTCTTTGGAAGGAATAATGCTAAAGCTGAAACTCCAGTACTTTGGCCACCTCATGAGAAGAGTTGACTCATTGGAAAAGACTCTGATGCTGGGAGGGATTGGGGGCAGGAGGAGAAGGGGACGACAGAGGATGAGATGGCTGGATGGCATCACGGACTCGATGAATGTGAGTCTAAGTAAACTCCGGGAGATGGTGATGGACAGGGAGGCCTGGCGTGCTGCGCTTCATGGGGTCACAAAGAGTCAGACACGACTGAGCGACTGAACTACACTGAAAAGTATATGAAGTATGAGAGATCTGTTCTTTTTCTTTGTAGGCTTTATGCTGTTTGACCTTTACAACTACGAATGCATGTTATTTTTTTATGAAAAGGATAGACCACATTTAGGAAGCAGTAAGTAAATTTTAACAGAATGAAAGCAAGAAGTGAAGGTTTAGAACATATCACTGAAGTAGACAATGAGAGTGTGATAGCACTGTATTACCTGTGGTCCTGTACTGAGTAGTTCCTAGTTATCATCTGATTTCTTCCTCCTAGAAAACAGGCAAGAGGGATGTTACCCTCTTTGATGATTACGAAAATTGAGTTTTGAGGCTCTAAGACTTTTTTGATTTCTAATCTGTTACTATGCCTCAAACATAAGTATGTTTGAATCTTTCAAAATTTATTTTTTTTCTACCAAGAGAAGATAGCAGATATTAGAAAGCCTCTACTTTGACATCATGGGAAGGAATATATGAGGAAAAATGTGTGTGTGTGTATATGTGATGAGTATATGTGTACTGGTATCCAGGTATCTGTAATGTAAGACCTGGCATTATGAGATTATAAGAGGAATGCAAATAACTCTGTGGTGTTCATAGGTAAGAAAATGCGCGTTAGATTTTCTCAGAAGGCAGCATATGAGATAGGTTGAGCTCTGAATAGAGTAAGATTTCTATAGTCATCTCTCTCCATACCCCGTGAAAGAGATTGGCATAAAAAAATACAGCTGGACAGGGTTAAAGGAACTCAAAGAATCAGTAGACAAAAGTGATCTACAGTTATCAAACAATATATGACATGAGAAAGCCTTTAGGGAAGTAAAAAGCACATGATGTTAAATTATCATGAGTGTAGTCATTTAATAAAAGTTTTATTGGCTTGTTAGAAAAAAATCATATTGGCTTTGATCAAAATACGAAAGAGTCTTTTCAAAGTAAAACTTTAATTTTTGTCTCTTAGCCCTCGTAAGTATTTGTTGAATTAGTAAAAGACATTACTTTGGGGAGAAAGCAAAAGTTACAACATTAAATAGCATGATATATTTCTGAAAATTCTTCCGGTAAGACTGGGGAAACCCCCACTGCCAAAGCAGTTTATTTATAGCTAGACCAAAAAAAAAAACCAAAACATCCACTTGTGTATCTCCGTCTTCATTGGTCCCTGCAGAGCAGAATTTTACTTAAAAAAGGCATTTTCATTTTAAAATATTCTCCCTTGTGACATGATATTTGTAGGAATTAAAAGCATTCCTACTTAGAGTATGTTAATGTCATATATAGTTAGTGGTCATTATATTAAGGATATATGTGTAGCTTTAGCCTACAGAGCTCTAGAAATAAGACAATTTAAATCCTAGTTCTCAGTGTGTTAGGTAATATAATCTGTCAGAACTTCAGAAGGATACTTACCTTTAAGTGAAGAAGACTCTAATATAGGATCAGTTCAAGATCAGATGCATGTTGCATTGATGTGAAACTCTTCATGTTGTTACTGTATTTATTTTATAAATAAAGTATTTGGATCACTTTTTCTGAGATAAAGAAGGTAGTGAAAAGAGCATGGATTTTGGAATCTCTGACTCTTCGTTCTCTACTCTGTAAAATGGGAGTTTTATCCCCTTGTTAGAATTATTGTGAAAAAATGATGCTTTCACATCTTAAGTATATGGCTATAGAATTGTGCACGATGGCATCATAGAAACTCATTGAAAGATTGCCACTGTTATTTCCTTGTTGCAGAGTCAGTCTCCCGGTAACTTACAGGGCTTGCTGGAAATGAGCTTATACCCTCCGAGGAAAGACACTGGGTGAATGTGGAGGGACTTGGTGAGCCTCTTTCTCATGGGGATCATAACCCTCTCAAGTCCTGCCTTAATGGTTTACTCCCATATATTATTGCCGTTTTATGTATTTTGTTCTGCTTTTATAATATGTTCCACAGGAGAATTAATCCTAAAGTTTTCCAACATTAAGATACATATATTTAGATGTACTTTATCAAGAAACAAGTCACTGGGGGTTACAGTAAGAGCTTTAATAGTTTAGAGACTGAAAAGAAAGTTGGGACTGAAGTGGTAAGGAGATCATTGTAACTGAACTTTAAAAACGAGTTTTATTAGGAAAAAATAAAACTGACAAAAGTATTTAAGCTCCAAAGGCCTAAATGTTGTTGTTCAGTTACTAAGTCGTGTCCAACTCTTTGTGACCCCATGAACCGCTTCCCTGTCCTTCACTATCTCAGAGTTTGCTCAAAAGTCCTTTGAGTCAGTGATGCCATCCAACCATCTCATCCTCTGTCACCCCCTTCTCTTCCTGCCTTCAGTCTTTGCCAACATCAGGGTCTTTTCCAGTGAGTCAGCTCTTCACATCAGGTGGCCAAAGTAATGGGAAGTTCAGCACCAACTCTTCCAGTGAATATTCAGGGTTGATTTCCTTTAGGATTGGGTGGTTGGATCTCCTTGCTGTCCAAGGACCTCTCAAGAGTCTTCTCCAGCACCACAGTTTGAAAGCATGAATTCTTCAGTGCTCAGCCTTCTTTATGGTTCAACTGTCACATCCGTATGTGACTAGAGAAGCTATGGAAAAACCATAGCTTTGAATATTTGAACATTTCTCAGCAAAATGATGTCTCTGCTTTTTAATACACTGTCTAGATTTGTCATTCTTCTTCCAAGTAGCATTTATATACTTCTAGAGACCGTGTCAGTTCAGTTCAGTTGTTCAGTCTTATCCGACTCTTTGCCACCCCATGAATCGCAGCACACCAGGCCTCCCTGTCCATCACCTACTCCCGGAGTTCACTCAAACTCACGTCCATCAAGTCGGTGATGCCATCCAGCCATCTCATCCTCTGTCGTCCCCTTCTCCTCCTGCCCCCAATCCCTCCCAGCATCAGAGTCTTTTCCAGTGAGTCACCTCTTTGCATGAGGTGGCCAAAGTACTGGTTTCAGCTTTAGCATTATTCCTTCCAAAGAAATGCCAGGGCTGATCTCCTTCAGAATGGACTGGTTGGATCTCCTTGCAGTCCAAGGGACTCTCAAGAGTCTTCTCCAACACCATAGTTCAAAAGCATCAATTCTTCGGCGCTCAGCCTTTACTTCCTCCTCACTTTCTGTCATAAAGATGGTGTCATCTGCATACCTGAGGCATAATATGTAGTAATTAAAAGTATGTGCTTGAGAGGCAGGCAGACCTGGGTTTGAATCTTATCACTGACACTTACTGTGAGACCTTGGACAAGATTCATAATCCCTCTTAGTTTCTGTTGTGAATAGTACTGTCTCATACAAATATTGTAAAGATTACTGAACTAATGCATATAAAACTCAGCATAGTGCTTGGTCTGAAGTAAGCATTCAGTATATGTTAGCAGCTGCTGTTAGCTTCCTTGTGAATAGGGCAGTATGGTTTCAATTTGAGATATAATGGAATAAGGTCAGAAAGATAAATTTGAGGCTACCTGATCTGGAATTAAAGACTAAGGGATGTGGTTTTCTTTAGGAATTGGAGATGGACTTAAGGTTTCTGAGTAGGTGAGTAACATCAATATAGAATCCTAGAGTGACAGAGCTACAGGATCCCTTAGAATTCATAATCTAGACTCTTCCTTTCTCAAATGGGGAAAGGGAGACCTGGAGCAGTGATACAGTTAAGTTAGTTGCAGAACTGGCACTAAAGTCCAGGTCTCAGACTTCCCTGGCTCAAACATGACAAAAAATAAGTCCAAAGGATTGTTCAGCATTGTCAAGTGCTTAAAAATTGGGCATTTCCAGCAGCTTTGAAAAAGTGTTCAGATTTTGATGTGGATTAAATAAAATAAAAAATCTTTTCATTGGTACTTTCAACCAAACAAATTAAGATTTGAAAAATCTTAATTAGTTAACAAGTTTTCTTTATCAGTAGCAGTTCCTTCAGAAATGTTCGTTAGGGGAAGTAAAAATATATGAAACATACGATTTTAGAAAGCCTTCATTTGTATTATTTGTACTGCTAGTAGATTGGAGGGTGACGTTTTTGCTTAAATAAAATTGAATATCATTGCTTATTGTTTTAAAGTTGCTGTTTGCCAGGAATTTTAAATAGAAAAACAAAAAATTTAATTCCAGGAGGGCTCTTGCTGCCTATGTAATAAGCCATTACCTCATAGATACTAATAGAGCTTGATTGACTATATTTCTCTATGCTGTTTTTAGGTTAGTAGACAAAGATCTAACTGATTATAGCTTTATAATATACTATAATAAGATAGCTTTTAAATGTTTAATTATTTCTTGTTAGTTGTTTCTTAGGTAGCCTAATGGTTCAGATGGTAAAGAGTCTGCCTGTAGTGTGGGAGACCTGGGTTCGATCCCTGGGTTGGAGAGATCCCCTGGAGGAGGGGATGCCGACTCACTCCAGTATGCTGGCCTGGAGGATCCCCGTGGACCGAGGAGCCTGGCAGGCTATAGTCCATGGGGTCACAAAGACTTGGACACAGCTGAGCGACTAAGCAGGACTTTTTCTTAAGATTAACTCTTTACTTTGGAAAATTAAAATCTTAAACATGAATTTTCTTCTATATTGAGAGTGATTTTGAGAAGATTTTATTTTTAGCATGTAACACTTTATAAAATCTTTAGATGAATGATATCAGTCAAATAATACAATCTGTTTTAAGAAGTATTAAAAGGACATTTGATATGCACTTTTGCCTAGTAATAATAATACAGTTGAAATATTTGGTATTTATCACAGTTATCAGAAGCATATGTTTGAAATGTGACTTTTATAAAATAATTTTGTCTTCTAATTTAGCTGACTCATAAATTACCTCCTTGACACCTTTTACTCAAAGTGACACTTACTGTCTTCACTTTTGTCAGATGAAAGTTCTTGAGCATTTTCTGCTTCTTGGGCCTCTGCATGATGGGGTACTGTGGAGGAGAATCAACAATAGCAAAGCAGGAAAAGATTGACGGTGCAGTTAGCAGTTGTGCCTTATCTATACATGATTTGGGACAGTTTTGCCAAGCACTGAATAATTTTCCTGTGGGAAACTTGAGCCCTAAAAGGAAATGAACACAGCTAAAAGGCTGAATCTCACATGGGACTTAGATTTATTTTTAGAATGGCACTATGATGCCATATTTGGATTGAAACAATGTGATAACCGTACCTTATTTTATTAAAAAGTCATGTTTTTTGAAGAAGCCATTTAATTTTCTATTACACTGTATATATAGACCCAACATAATGAGTATGTAACTGTTTGGCTGGTAACCATGCTAAAGTGTTTTAAAGTTAGAGGCACCTAGTTGGCAAACATTTGGAGGCTGCTTTTAGAGTCTGCTTTCTGCAATAAAAGATTGTTTGGCACGTTCATTGATTATAGAATATAGTTGTCTTTTTGTTTTAAATTTGGGGCAAGTTGTTTTCTTACTGGAAGGTAAACAAGAGGAAAGAAGAATTAGTAGCACCAGGTGTGGGTAGAGTTAGTTGATTGTCTTGAAGTAAATGAAGTCTTTACTAAATGAGTCAATAGAGAAACCCAAATGGATTTTTGCCTCTGAGAAATGATGTTTTTAAAAGATAATCAGCAAAGGTGTTTTATCCTGAGTTCAATAGTGTTCTGCTTAGCCTGGTTCATAGGTTTGAAAAAGTTATTGCACCATTTATATTTTGTGTCAGCTTTTCTGCTACCTGATTTATCTTCTTTATAATTTTATTTGGTTAAATTATGATGTCAATAATATATATTAGATTTCTGAATTGGATGCTATCTAAAATTGCAGATCCCTCACAGTTCAGTAGTTTCAAATATGGGAAAATTTGCCAAATACACATTTTGCTTTTGGCTTCTCTCCCAAGGTTGGAAATACACCAGCGTGATAAATCTCAAGTCTGATGGGAAAAAGCTGTTACTGATGGACAAGGCCTAATGCTGCCTGCTTCCCATGCAGTATTTAATTTCCTTCTCATAAACTTTGTAAGACAGTGAGCATTGCATAAATTTTACAGATAGGGATAATTAAGGCTCACACTAGTTAAGTGACTTGTCCGAGGTCATACAGTTAGCAAATAGGAGAGGCAGTTTTTAGAGATAGAGCTGCTTGACCCAGAGTCAGTATTCTATGACATTGTGTTCTCTTAACTGGTGTGACCTCAGTATAGTCTTTGGTATTTGTTCGAGGTTCCAACTCCAGTCTTCACATAGTTGTGGCCAGATTATGAAATGCCTTCAGTACTTCCATGTTTGCGAAAATCGAGTTACACTTTGTTACATATATGATGTGTTTGGAGTGGAAAATTTGAAGCATTAATTACTGAATGTGTTTAGGCTCTCAGTCATGACCGACTCTGCAAGCCCATGGACTGTAGCCCACCATGCTCCTCTGTCCATGAAATTTTTCAAGCAATAATACTAGAGTGGGTTGCCTTTTCATTCTCGAGGGAGTCTTCCTGACCCAGAGATCAAACCCCCATCTCCTGCATTGGTAGGTGGATTCTTTACCACTGAGCCACCTGGGAAGCCCCAGTTACTGAATACCTATTTCAGTTATTTAAATATGTTTAAGATTAATTTCTTACCTTTCTTTGGTTGAGTTTTTAAAGTCTTTTATTAAATGTTATCCAATGAATATTTTACTAGAATTATGAGTTTTGTATCTGAGAGTAAATCACCAGGATAAATATATAAACCAGTGTCTACCCACAAATCTGGTTTACACGGAAATTCCTGCTTACTGCACTGGTGTGGAATAACAGCATTGCAAGTTGAAAGAAAACTAATTTGCAGATGCTAGTTACATAGGGACAAGTAAAATTATGTTTCACAGGTACACATTTTTATGTTCTTGAAATCTGAATTTAAGATAAAAATGTACTGTCAGTGTTAAGTGAGCCCATCAAACAGATACTTATTTCTAGAATTCTTACTGATTAAACTATAAATGGATTTGAGGGGCTTTAATACATTTTATGGGTTTCCCAAGTGACACAGTGATAAAGGAATCTACCTACCAATGCAAGAGACACAGGAGACATGGGTTCAATTCTTGGGTTAGAAAGATCCCCTGGAGTAGGAAATGCAACCCGCTCCAGTATTCTTTCCTGGAAAATTCCACAAACAGGAGAACCTGGTGGGCTACAGTCCATGGGGTCACAACTAAATATGCTTGCACACACAGTTTCTTACAAGTACTCTATACCGCATATTACTGAGGCATTTAGGTGTACCTTATTAGTATATTTACAATTTAGAGAAGTAAGAAAATGTAAATAAGAAAGAGATTTGGGAAATAGAACATTAAGAAAATGATTTTACCTCAAGAAGGTTTTTGGTCCTTATTTATTCATTTTTAAGCATAGTACTTCTTAAATTTCCTTTTCCTTCTTTTGAATTTTTATTCTAGGGAATTTAAAAAACTAAGTCTTTAAAATCACTTCTGACAATCTGTAGCTGACTTTTAAAGAGCAAAATGCAGCCAAAAAGGTTATTTTATTTCTGTGAAATATATTATGAAGGTAAGATATAGCATGGTGGATTTGAGTGGACTTGTTTTGTTTTCTTAAGTGTTACATGAAGGCTTTTAACAAAGCATTTATTGCATTCCAAATAATCTTAAGAAGATCTAACTTTTTCTTTAAGCAAAAAGTTACTTTGGAAATAATAATCTTCTCTATGCTGGTTATTTCTCATGGCAGCCTTCCACTGGATTTTCTTTGTTTGGGTACTTTCTTTTTCTTCCTGCCATTCTTAGCTTTCTATTTTTCAACTTGAGTTTACAAAGGGTGTGTATTCAAAGAGTTTCCGTCAGTTCCCAGTACCTTGTTAATCCTGAGAAGTGACTCAGTGAGCCAATTCTCACAGTAAGGTATAAAAATAGTCATCCAGAAAAATTACAGAACTTGGTACCACTGTGATTTGAACTAATGGATGACTTTCAAAACCAAGATGGGACCAAAAAACAGCAGAAATGTTATTTCCTTAGATTTTTGTCTGCACAAATTATTTTAGACAAGCCTTACACTTCAAGAAAGTAACAAAGCCTCGCTGGTGCTTTCTCGTATACCCTAAAAAGAGCTTAGGAATTGGGACAAGAAAGAAATCACCTAAAAATTAACTACATGAACAGAGACTCTTTTTTTTATTACTACTGAACTTGTACCTACAGCATTCATTTCGACAGTTTTATTCCACAGATTCAGTCCAGCATTTTATTGAGTGCCTAAATAAGTGCAAATCTTAGTATGGTATGTTTGTTTCAATTAGTGAACCAGCGTTGATACATTACTATTAAGCAAAGTCCATGCTTTAGATTTCCATGGTTTATTCTTAATGTCCACTTTCTCTTCCAGATCCCATCTAGAATACTACATTTTGTTTACTCCTCTTCTCTTGTTAGGCTTCTCTTGTCTGTACCAGTTTCTTAGACTTTTCCTTGTTTTTGATGACTTTATGAGCTATAAGGAATGCTGGACAGGTATTTTATAGACTATCCCTCATTTGGAATTTGCCTGGTGTTTTTCTCCTAAGTTTATGAGTTTGGGGGAAGAAGAATACATAGCCAACTCCCGTTTTCATTACCTCATATCGAGGGTGAGTGCTGTGCCAACAGCGTGACTTGTCACTGTTGGTGTGCACCGTGAGCATCTGACTGAGGGCGTGTCGGTCAGATTTCTTCAGTGTTGTTACTTTTTTCACCCTCTTACCATCCTGCGCTCTTCTGAAGGAAGACTCTGGGCACAATCAGCAGAGGAGGGGACTCCCTCCATGAAGGCAGGATGTTTACATAAATTATTTGGAGCTCTCTGGAAGATTTGCCTCTTCCCCTCTGCCCTCATTTATTTATTTGTTCATTTATTTATATAAGTATAGACCCATGGATATTTATTTTATACTTTAGCTTATAATCTAATATTACATCTTTAATTTTATTGCACAAATTGTCCTAGCTGTGGCTATTAGAAACTATGTTTGGCACATACTTCCATTGACATGTTCCCATGGTTGTGGGTGGTTTTCTTTGTGGTGTGAGTTATGGGGAAGTGCTTCCTAATCCTCTGCCAATTCTCCATGTTCTGGGATTATCTTGTATATTTCCTGCCCCAGTCCTGAATTAACCTTTTCCATAAGGAGCCTGGTTCCTTTTATTGGTAAATGGTATTGGAAACCAAGATCCTGGCACAAGATGTGTTCATTGCTGACTTACTGTGTACCCAGTCGTGTCTGACTCTGATCCCATGCACTGTAGCCCGCCAGGCTCCTCTGTCTATGGGGTTTCCCAGGCAAGAATCCTGGAGTAGGTTGCCTCTTCCAGGGGATCTTCCTGACTCAGGGATCAAACCCATGTCTCCTGTGGTCCCTGCATTGGCAGGACCACTGAGCCACTTCGGAAGCTTCTCAGCTGACAGGGCGAGGGAATATCTGCATGATAGTGCCTTTCTTTCCCCTCTATATTTGTCAACGTAGGTTCAGCAAAAAATGCATTGGAGTTAGAGTGGGATGGAGTCTGTAAATTTTATATGCCATTCTCTGCAACTTTAGAGACAACTCTTTATATACAGACCAGAAGGAAGCTGAGACAAGTACATAAGTGACAGTTCCAAAACAGGAGGGCAGTTACTGTGAAGGTGATACCAATGTCGTGTGTGAATTGGAGTGTACAGCTTTTCTGGAGGACAAATTGACACTGCAACTCAAATCCCAAAACACAAGAGTTACGCTGGATCTTTTAGGGAAAAGAGTGATTGCACAAATCATCTCTTCCGCTTCAGGATCACAACTCTGCTTCACAGCCTTGTTTATAGCAAAAGTAGTAGAACAGCCTGACTATACCGGAGTCTGAGATTCGGCCTAGTGAATTTTGGTATGGCTATGTTACTGTCCACTAAAAATGCTAGGATAGGATAACTGTCAAATAACAGAAAAAGAGGCTCACAACATTTTGCAGTTAGTAAAAATTAATTTTCAAAATAATATAAACTCAGTTTAAAAAATAATTATATAAAAGCTAGGCATATGCTCACCAAACATAAGCTACAGTTATTTGAGTTGTGAAATTATCTCTTTTTTTCCCCAGTATTATAATTGTAAGGAAGCAGAAATGTTTTATTAAAATAAGAAAACAAAAAGGGCTTGTCATTATACTAAGAAAATTAAAGGTTAGATTTGTCTTTTTTAAATGCAGGTGTATCATTGAACTTCCCTGGTGGCTTACACAGTAAAGAATCCACCTGCAACGGTTCAGTCTATGTCGGGAAGATCCCCTGGAGAAGGGAATGGCAGCCCACTCCAGTATTCTTGCCTGGAGAATTCCATGGACAGAGGAGCTTGGCAGACTAAAGTCCATGGGGTCGCAAAGAATCAGATACAACCAAGTGGCTAACACTTAAAGCTGTATCATTAATTTGGGGTTATGTTTGAGGAACAGTGACTAGTCCCATTTTATAAGAGTATGAGAACGGGAAATAAAGATTCAGATTTTCGTGTGAGGTATTAATTCTCTGTATTTGTTTGGTGAATACATTTTTAAAGTGCTGTTATTTTATAGTATTTTAGTAAAATTATTTCCAGCAATGTATGTACACATTCCGTTATATGAA
>SJYC01118935.1:0-40555 GCA_006408675.1 Madoqua kirkii
TAATGGACATTTGAGGTTTCTAGTTTTGGGCCATTCCAAATAATATTATTATAAACATTTTTGTATATGTTTTTTCCTCTTAGATACACGGGTTTGTTTCTCCTGTGTGAAACAAAATGAAATTTGGAATAAATTTGCTGGGTCTGGGTAAATGCCTATGTAACTTTACAGGAAACTGCCTTGTAGTCACTGAAGTGGTTTTATCGTTTTATATCTCCACTAGCAACAATTAAGAGTTCCAATTGTTCCGTATCCTCACCAACGTTTGGTATTGTCTTTTTATTTTAGCCAGTATAACATATTTTAAAGTGTATGTTGCCTAAGTTGTGTATACTGTTTGTGTTACTGCTTGAAATATAAGGGACAATATGCCACTATAATTATAGGGTTTCATTTAAATCTTTGCTGCATTGCTGCTATAGAAATATACACTTTGGAGAGTAGACTTTTGTAAAATACAGTAAATATTTTAACATTCATTATTACATGGGGAAAAAGTGTTCAAAGGCATATACATTTCAAGTTGTGGTATTTTGTTTGTGGTAAAACTTCTGCAAGTAAAACATATGAAGTTAATCAACAGTAACATGTCAATGTATTCTAAATCATTCCGAAGATCTCTCTGGTCATGTTGCTGGTGACAAGTTATCATGTTGTATATTTAGAGGACTTGGCAAACTTTGGCAAATCCAGCATGCTTCTTGTTTTGAAAATAAAGTTTTATTAGAATGCAGAAATGCTTGTTCATTTACATATTGTCTGTGGTTACTTTTACTGTGCAGAGGGAGAGTTGAGTAAGTATTTGCCATCTGGATCTTAACAGAAAAAGTTGGCAGAATGTTACTACTACACAATCGTATGGCAGTTTTGTTTTCTTCTGGACAGTAAAGCTGTTTTTTTCTTAAGATAAATGAAGCAGCCAAAACGTAAAGCCAGTTGATTAAAAAAACTACGTCTGCCATGACTTCAGTAACTTTCAGGACATATCACCTTACAATAGTTTTGCCATTTCTTGTTCCCATCAGGTTTAATTGTTCTTATGATTGCCTTAAGTACATTTGTAAGTTCAGTCACTCAGTCATATCCAGCTGTTTCCAACTCCATGGACTGCAGCACACCAGGCTTCCATGTCCATCACCAACTCCCAGAGCTTGCTCAAACTCATGTCATTCAAGTCAGTGATGCCATCCAACCATCTCATCCTGTGTCGTGCCCTTCTCCTCCTACCGTCAGTCTTTCCCAGCATCAGGGTCTTTTCCAGTGAGTCAGTTCTTCGTATCAGGTGGCCAAAGTATTGAAGCTTTAGCATCAGTCCTTCCAATAAATATTCAGGGCTGATTTCCATTAGGATTACTGGTTTGATCTCCTCGCAGTCCAAGGGACCCTCAAGAGTCTTCTCTACCACCACAGTTCAAAAAGCATCAATTCTTTAGTTCTCAGCTTTCTTTATAGTCCCAACTCTCATATCCATACATGACTACTGGAAAAACTGTAGCTTTGACTAGTTAAAAACTTTCACATTTGTAAAAGCTTTACTAATTACAGTCTGCTGAAAAGATGTACTTGGCTGACTTACTTAATTTGACTGTGAATGTTGTCATCCAGTATACTTTATGCTAACAAGTTCCCTGTATCAGCTATGTCTGTGTTTAACTGCTTAGGAATAAAAGGACTGTGTATCATGGTATAAATCTTAATTTTATAAGCACTTGAGTTTGGATGGTTTACAAAAGCTCTTTTCTGTGTTCTCTTAGGAAAGAATTGTCCAAAAGTTACTGTGATTTGTTTTCGGAATCTTTTCAAATTTAATGATGTCATTATTCTGATAGGAACTTACTAAATCCATCATTGTTAGAATTTTTGGATCATTTTTGTACAGGTTGGCCTCTGGCAAGTCGAATGGATTTATTCCCAAGTTCTTCAGCATATTTCCTAAGACCAAATATTTTAAGCAGATGGTTCACATAGAACTCCTTGATTTATTATCATTCTTGAAGGCTTCAAAAATGCAGCATGTGAATTTCCAAAGTCACCTTCTCTGAAGGGCATTTTGCTCCTTACTTACCTGATGACTTCCATGATCAAACGGTTAGAGGGAAGGCAGATAAATGAGAACTAACCAGTTACAGAGTTTTTTTCAGATAAGTTTTTTATGTGTTCCTATTCTATGTACATTTGAATTTCTAAATCATCTCTCTCATAACTGTATATCCATTTTCAAGTTATCTTTATCATCAGTCAGTCTGTTATGACTGACACAGCTGGCATAGAATATTTTGAAGCTTTTTGTACTTCTGTCATTCTTCATATAATTTTCTAACCTTCATGTTTGTCTTAAGCCACAATCTATCATTCATAGCCTATTTCAGAACTTTGATTTTTGTTTCATAAAATTCCAGAGTGATTTCATCTGACATTTTAAAAAACCAGAAATCTCTTGGAAATACAATTACCGTGGAGATGTAATTCAAGAATAGAATTTACAACTTTTTCAGAATAATTTATTGTAGCTGAACTTCAAAAGTGCCTCAATAACATGTCTATTCATCATTTTTGAAAAGTTTTGTCAATGTGAAATTTATTTTAATTATTGTTTTAGTGCCTTAAGTCCTCTTCCTCCTTTTTGTTTTTAAGTTCCTGAACCTTTCAGAAACTACTTAGTGCTGCTTTGGGTCATCTTCAATGCTTCAAAATTATCATTCTGATTTTCCAGATCTCCACTTTGACTGAATTATTCTCTACAGAGTGTTCCAGGTAGTAGCTCTCCTCTCACCACCAAGAACTCATTGTTTTAGTTGCTCATTGTGGTTTTAATTGGCATTGTCCTGGTAACTGCCTTTCATTTACTTTATCTAATGTGCCTGTTCAAATTTTTGCCCATTTATTAGGTCACGTCTTTAAGCTTTTATATATATTCTGAATGTAGTTCCTTCTCAGATACATGTACTACTTACTGGTCTATTTCTTTGTTTAATGACATATTTTATAAGCAGAAAATTTTTAATTTTGGTGCAATCCAGTTATTTTTCCTCTTAATGACTCTGGTGGTGCAATAAGTTTTTGTCGTGCTGCAGTTTCACAATTGAAGCTGATACTTTTACGAGCTGTTGTTGTTTGAGCTATTCATGAAACAATTTTATTTCAAAGATTTCTTAACTCCCAACATGCCTGTAGTTTTCTCTTTGTGTTGCTATTTTATATTCTATGTGTTCAAGGGAATTCCCTGGCAGTCCAGTGGTTGGACTTGGCACTTTCACTGTGAGGTCCTAGGTTCAATCTTTGGTTGGGGAACTGAGATCCTGCAAGCTGCAGTGTGGCCAAAAATAAATACATGCATAAAACTGAGTTGAAGAGAACTCATATATCCTAGGCTGAATAAAAACTATTAACCCACAGTAATATATATTTTTAATATAGACTCCCTTTGTGTCATTTCTCTTGATAATTGCAGGATGATTTATTTTGCATTTTGAGCTGAAGGACCCAGTCTTTACTCTGTACAATTCCTTTCTCTTTTTTGTTTTGAGAAGAAACATGAATCTTTATTTTCACGTTGTAGTGGAAAATGTTGAAATCATCTAAATGTTTATCCATAGTAGAATAGATAAATAATTCTATACATAAATAACTACATAGTTATACAGTTAAATGCACTTGAGCTATGTTGATCACCATGAATTAATCATTAAAATATAGTATTGAACAAAAGAAGCTACTGAAGAAGACATGGATTATGTCATTTATAGAAAATACTTTAAACATTCTGTAAAGAGTATATATGGTTTGTAGATACTGTATTCATATGCATATATTAATACATGCATCTCCACATACATATGTACATAACATATACATTAAAATATACCTGGCAATGATAGCAAAATCAGGATAGTGGTTAACTATAAAAGGAGGAAGAGGGCATATGAGATTGGAATTAGGTGTACAGAGTTGTGTCTGTGATGTTTGCTTTCTTAATCTTGATAATCTGCATGTGTATTCATTATATGTTCTCTGTACTTTTTGCATTACTGAAATATTTCATAATAAAACCCCTGAGCAAACAAATTTTCAGTTTGGAGATGGCTTGGTAAAATCAATATACTTCCCTAAAGGGAAGGGACTTAATTTTTTAAAATAACCTTCCTTTCTTATTTTGTTAAAAAATAAAGAGAAGGCACTGTTCTGTTTCTCGTGACAGCTATTCCCTTGCCTGCGTATGACACATTTGAAAGTCACTAATGAATCAATCATTATAGGAATCTTGGGGTTTTTTTTAGGTGTTTAGTCAGAATGTCTTTAATTATTAATAAGGTTCTCTTCTGATTTAGTTTCGTGCCTCTTTCACATGATTCTTAAATTAATAAACATTTAGCATTAGAGATTGTAGTTCGGGGAGAGCTGCTGATCACATGAGCATTGTCATCACTCAATTTTAAGGACGCTTTTGGATTTTTCTTAGATATATTTATCAAGCACTAAGTATGTGTCATAATTTTGCTAGGCTCTGTGAAAGTTACAAAACTAAATCACAGTTTCTACCCCTATGTGAATAGTTTTATAGGAAGATAAGATATACAAAAGTAAAAACAGTACACATTCTGTGAACCGTGTGTGTGTGTACTCTGTATAACTGTGTGTGTGCACATGCACATTTGTGTGCACGAGTATGTGCTTGTTTGTGTGTGGATGTGTGTGTGTTTAGAGGACAGCCCCAGCTCTCAGGGTGCTGGACGCTTTGCTTGCTTTCACTTTTATCAGGTGTTTTATATATGTGTCAGACATTCTGGAAGCTCTTCGTTGTTGTTCAGTCACTAAGTCATGCCCCCACTGTCTTGTGATCCCAGTGGATTGTAGCCCACCATGCTCCTCTGTCCATCGGATCTCCCAGGCAAGAATACTAAGGAGTTGCCATTTGCTTTTCCAGGGGATCTTCCCAGGTGAGCTAACCCATTTCACCTTCATTGCAGGCAGATTCTTTACCGCTGAGCCACCGGGGAAGCCTTGGAAGCTCTTTACATGTTTATAATTTATAGATTATTTAATGTAACCATCATCACAACTTTATAAGGTAGAGGATATTAACCAGAGAAGACAAGCTTACCTTAAGTTTCTCAGCCAAGTAAGAGAGTAGGCCAGTTTTTAAACCCAGATACGTCTGACTCTAAGCTAAGAGCCTGGTTTTAAGGCCTTAAAGATGAATTGGCATCATTTTCATTTTTTAAGTACATATAGCTAAACTAGTTGGAGAAGGCGATGGCAACCCACTCCAGCACTCTTGCCTGGGAAACCCCGTGGGCGGAGAAGTTTGGTAGGCTGCTGTCCATGGGATCTCGAAGAGTCAGATACGAATGAGCGACTTCACTTTCACTTTTCACTTTTATGCATTGGAGAAGGAAATGGCAACCCACTCCGGTGTTCTTGCCTGGAGAATCCCAGGGACGAGGGAGCCTGGTGGGCTGCCGTCTGTGGGGTCACACAGAGTCGGACACGACTGACATGATTTAGCAGCAGCAGCTAAACTAGTACTGGGAATTCTTAATCTAAAGGACCTGAATCATCCAGAGACTCTTGTTTGGTTGTATGTGTATCCTCTTTTGTTTGTTTTCCATTTTAAAATCACCTTTATTTAGATGTGATATATGTACAATAAAATTCACCAGCTTTAAATGAACACTACAGCATGTTTTAATTAGTACCGTGGATGTGATGGATAATACTTTCATCATTTCAAAAAGTTCTGTTAATTCAGTTCAATTGATCAGTCGTGACCAACTTTTTGCAACCCCATGGACTGCAGCACACCACGCTTCCCTGTCCATCACCAGCTCCAGAGCTTACTCAAACTCAGTCCATCAAGTCAGTGATACCATCCAACCATCTCATCCTCTGTCATCCCTTTCTCCCACCTTCAATCTTTCCTAGTATCAGAATCTTTTCCAATGAGTCAGTTCTTTGCATCAGGTGGCCAAAGTATTGGAGCTACAGCTTCAGCACCAGTCCTTCCAATGAATATTCAGGACTGATTTCCTTTAGGATGGACTGGTTGGATCTCCTTGCAGTCCAAGGGACTCTCAAGAGTCTTCTCCAACACCGCAGATCAAAAGCATCAGTTCTTTGGTGCTCTGCTTTCTTTATCGTCCAACTCTCACATCCATACGTAACTACTGGAAAAACCATAGCTTTGAGTAATAAAAGCTTTCTTGGCAAAGTAATGCCTCTGCTTTTTAATATGCATATTAAAAAGTTCTCTAATAGCTCTTAAAAATTAGCCTTCTCCCTTGAGTCCCAGCCCCTTCCAAACACTGATCTGCTTTCTGTACCTTGTGATTTTGTCTTTTGTAGAATTTCATATACATGGAATTATGGAAAGTAGTCTTTTATGTCTATCTTATTTCATACAGTCTCATGCTTTTTTGATCTGTCATGTTGCATATCACTGTGTTTTTCCCCTTTTACTGCTGAGTATTCCATCACTGTATGAACGTACCAGTTTATTTATCCGTTTACCCACTGGAGCCCAGTTTGGGCTATCAGGAATCACACTGCTACGAACATTTAAGTATCTACATGTATTTTTTATTTTCATTTCTCTTGGATGACTATGTAGACGTGAGTCACTAAATTGCATGATAAGCATATGTTTAACTTTATAAGAAACTTCCAAATGGTTTCTATAGTATTTGTACCATTTTGCATTCCCACCAGCAGTGTATGAGAGTTCAAGTTGTTCTTCACCCTTTGCTAGTCCTTTGTATATTGGGTACTTTTCATTTTAGCATTTAGTGACCATGTAGAGAAATCGCATTGTACTTCTAATTTATATTTTGCTGATAACTAATGATGTTGAAATTTTTCTTGTGCTTATTTGCCATCTCTGTGTCTTCTTTTGTGTAGCATTTATTCCATCTTTTACTACCATTCCTCTCCTCCCTTTAAATCAGTTGTTTGTTGCCTTATTTATTTTGAGAGTTATATGTTCCAGATATAAGTCACTTATCAGATAGATTTTATAGGTGATTTATCCTGTTCATGGCTTACTTTTTCATGTTTTTAACAGTTTTGAACATTAAAGTTTTTAATTTGATGAATTCCAGTTTATCATCTTTTTCTTCATGATTTTGTGACTTATTGGGACCCCTCTAGGTAGCTTTGCAGACCTCTTTCTGTTCAGCTTTCCTCTTTGGTACTCTGCGCTACAGAGTCTAGCTACCTTGCCCTCTCTGAATTCTGCTGTCTCTTTTCTCAACTCA
Source organism: Madoqua kirkii (assembly GCA_006408675.1). Lineage (NCBI taxonomy): Eukaryota > Metazoa > Chordata > Mammalia > Artiodactyla > Bovidae > Madoqua > Madoqua kirkii. The sequence continues at coordinate 7,251 of SJYC01118935.1, forward strand.
GGGAAGTTCTCCCCATCCCCAGCTCTGTTTCCTCTCCGTGTGTTACAGCCTAGAAGCTGCCACCAGGCAGATAACCACTGTAATCTTTAATTCTCAGCTTGCATTCTGTGCTGTCAGGGATCACCACAGCTCAGAGCTGCCCTGACTTTTGTTAATGATGCATTAGAAACTAGTAGTCAGATAAATAAAAAATCCCGATAGTCTGCCAGTAAATCTCTTTGGAAAGCAGTTTGGCAGTGTCATTTTAAGCTTAAATAGTTTACAGGTTAAGAAAGAGCATAGGCTTAAAGTTAGCTCACTAGTGATGGAGACTGAAAGGATAAAACTAGTATTTAAGCATACAGACATTGTAATAAGTAGTAAATAAGCCAAAAATCTAATGCACAGTATGAATGTAGGCAGTAATACTGAACTATAATGTGATACTGCTATACTGGCAATCATTTTACAATGTAGTATAAATGTATCAAGGTGAAAGTGTCACTCAGTCAACTCTGGGACTCGATGGAGAGTAACATGCTCTACACTTTAAATTTACATGATGTTACATGTCAAATTTACACAATAAAAAAATTTTTTTAATGTAAAGTTATTTTAGATTCCACAACTGTAAAATACTTACGGCCCTGGGAACCTGATTACCTAAAAGGCTAGAGAAATTACCAGACCAAAAAAAAAAAAAAAAAACTAATTTTTCACTTGAAACAAGAGTGTCAGGCTTTTGGATGGTGTGCTGAATATAATGCAGTCTCACCGAGGAGAATCAAGTCTGTTGTCTTAGCTATGAGGACAGTGCATTGTTAAAAAAGAAAGGTCATGAGCAAATAAAGTTTAACAAAGGGAAGCTATTAGAAATAGCTAGGTGTTTGGCATATTTTGTGCATTACTGACATTCGTTTTGTTTTAATTACTCATTGTAGAAGAGGAAACAGTTTTTCTCCATTGGTTAAAAAAAAAAAAAAGGCAAGGGATATTTTCCCATAGCCCATTTGAATCCCTTGGCGTTTGATAGTCTAGTTTGACACTGAGTAGACGGCTGTGTGAATTATGCCATTTGTCCCTTGGTAAATTCCAATCGGGGAACTTCTGTTTTCCCTTTGAGAACCTGGCCCATTTGTTTTGTGCCAAAGGATCAATTAAAGCAGTAATTTTTGTACCCAGTTTGTCTACAGGAGCATTTTGCCTCTTTCTTTTGAGGTTAGATTGAGTGTTTTCCTATGGGAAATCCATTTTGAAACAAATTTTCCTTCTTAACAATAGAAAGGTTATCACCTGCACTTCTTTGCAGCAGAGATGGAGTATACATGAGGTGTGTAGAGTGAAACAGTTCTCTTCTTTTTTTCTTTTTTTCCCTCTTAATATTTGCTTTTCCTTCCCTGAAGACGCAGGCATGCATGTGTGTTTGTATGTTCCTACAGCATTTTAAAGCAGGTAAATTGACCTTGTTGTATTAGCCTAGACAAGTACATCCATCACCGACTACTGAACCTTCTGCTTCCTGGTGTTTCCACAGGAGTCTCCCCAGGACAGTGCTATCACTCGTGATATTAACCGGACATTCCCAGCCCATGACTACTTTAAGGACACAGGAGGAGATGGACAAGATTCCTTATATAAAATATGCAAGGTATTTCATACCCAAGAAAAGACTGTTTTAGGTGTTTATTCTGTTTCTTTGAAATTATGCAAAAGATAACTGCAAAATGTAATTTGTATTTTATGTCCAAGAATGCAAAAAAAGAGAATAGTTTTTGTAAAATCAAAAGTAACAACACAATTTTAGATTCATGGTGAACAAGAAATAATTTAAAATAAAATGGTAGGATTTCTTTTAATCGGGACTTTCAGTCAGTAGTTCCCTGGTACGACATTTAGACTCACGAGTTGGTTTTATGTTACAAGCCTCTGAGTCCTACAGCACTGCAGACTCCTTTTTAGTATTCGCATTGTAAGTGATGAATTTGATTTTCTTGGTCCTCAGAACTAGGCTTTGGTCTAGTCCCCCTAAAACTAAGCAAGTACCTATGTAGCATCTACTATCTAGGAAGTACAAGTAAGGCACAAGACATACCTCAAGGCATTTGCATATTATGGTTGAGAAGGCAAAACCAACAGCTAGTTTTAGGACAGACTAGCAATGAAAGATAATTTCTCCAATGATAAATTGGAAGTGTTAGCCAGTCAGTCATGTTGACTCTGCCACCCCATGGACTGTAGCCCACCAGGCTCTTCTATCCATGGAATTCTCCAGGCAAGAAGACTATATTGGGTAGCCATTCCCTTCTCCAGGGGATTTTCCTGACCCAGGATTGAACCCGGGTCGCCTGCATCGCAGAAGGATACTTTACTGTCTGAGCCACCAGGGAAGCCCCAGTGATCAACTAGATGCTTTAAACTATAAAGACGCTAAGAACTTAGCGAACTGTTTCTTGGGTTTAATTTCACTTTCCTCATAGAACTTACAGAGCTATCATTTCTATTGTGATCCTCTTGTCATCATCCTTTTTAACCCCTTCTCAGTTGTGCTTCCCATTTAAGGAAACAATCTAACTGTCCCTCACCTTTTGCAAAATGTCCCAGAAAGAAGCCCTGCTCTCACTGACTCTGATCCCGTACTCCTGACCCCCTCCGCTGGGGTTTCTCTCTCGTGAGGATCTTAATTACAGCTCTGTCTGCTCCTGATTTCTCCTCCTCCTGGTTAAGCTCTCACTTCTGTAACAACTTCGTTGATTCCCTCCCGCATGACTTTTCTCTCTCTCTTGCGAGTTCCTAAAACAGAGGCCGTCCTCTAGGTGCTCAGCCACTGGTTACTGTAGCTCTCCACTGTCTCCCTGGGTGACTCCTTCCACCCTACAGCCTCAGTTGTCACCACTGCATAGATGTTTCCGAATCTACGTTAGCTCAAGGCCTGAATTTCCAGCTGCTTTTTGATCTCCTTGCGGAAGTCTGTCAAGTATATCAGAAAAGGTATAATAATGCAGTCCATTTAAAAACATACTTCATTATGAAAACTTTCAAATATCCATAAAAGTTGAATAGTGTAAATGAGTTTGTATATATCCCTACCCAGAATTTATCAACATATTGCCACAGTTGTTTCATCTTCCCTAAAGTGCTTTAAAGCAAACTTCAAACATCACAGTCCTAAAGTAACCGGCAGCCCACCAGGCTTCCCTGTCCCTGGGATTCTCCAGGCAAGCACACTGGAGTGGGTTTTGATATCCTTCTCCAGTGCATGAGAGTGAAAAGTAAAAGTGAAGTTGCTCAGTTGTGTCCAACTCTTAGTGACCACATGAGCAGCCCACCAGGCTTCCCTGTCCCTGGGATTCTCCAGGCAAGCACACTGGAGTGGGTTTTGATATCCTTCTCCAGTGCATGAGAGTGAAAAGTAAAAGTGAAGTTGCTCAGTTGTGTCCAACTCTTAGTGACCACATGGACCGCAGCCCACCAGCCTCCTCCAGTCCATGGGATCTTCCAGGCAAGAGTACTGGAGTGGGGTGCCATTGCCTTCTCCCCTAAAGTCTTCACCATACATCAAAAAAAATGAGATCATTGTCTACCGATGGCATTAACAAGCAGCACCATCCGGTCGCTGTCCGTGGTCAGATTTCCCTAGACGCCTGTGCAGCTTAGTCAGGGTCAGGACCCCGCCGTGCTCCTGCTGTGGCTAGCAGTCACAGCTCTTTCAATTAAAGCAGTCCTTTCACCCCCATGCCTTTGTCTTGCTGAATATACAGTCGTTTTCCAGTTATTTTTCAGTTCCTTCCTTTGGCCACGTTCAGTTTGATATGATTGTTGTCTCATAGCAGTGCTTCCCTCTCCGTTCTCTGCCCTGGTACAGACCACTATCATATGTTGCTGACACTTGCATAAAAGCTGCCTTGCATTAGTCTCCCTGCCTTTGGGTTCAAGCCTATTTATTGTTTTCTCTGTGTTGACCCTAGGACAGGATCATTTTAGTGGCCTCCATTAAATCCACAGAATGGAATCAAAATTCCTTGGTTTATTTCCTGTTCCTAAATCCATTAGCTTAGTATTAAAGGCATTCTGTAATATATTGTTGCTTATTCCCTAAATATTTTATGCTTCAGTCATATTGAACTTCTCACTGTACTCTGGTTAATTTGCTTGTCAGACTTCCCAACTGAACTGTGAAATTCTCATGGGCAAGAATCATTTCTTACATATATTAGCATCTGTAGCACTTGGCATGGTGCATGCCATATTATAGTAGGTGCTCATTAAATGTTGATGAATTAATGAAATGCCTTTTCTTCCCCATATTTCCTTACAACCTCCATGAACCTTACATTCCAAAATTTCCCAAATGTGTTACGTACTTTCATGTCTGTATGCATTCCTTCAGGAATGCTCCCCTCCATTCTGTGCCTATAGAAATGCTCCCTTCTATTCTATACCTATAGAAAATTCAATATGTTTCTATCCCAGGACGTCGTTGATAAAGCCATACACTGAGTAGTTTACTTGAGGGGATTGAGAATAATACATCAGCTCTATTATATAAATACTGTGATTTTTCTCATCATACAAATAAGGAATGTAAGTAGTGGGCCTAAGAGCCAGACCAGGACATTAGCAGTTGTGGAGTTCCAGCACAACTATTAACTGTGAAACCTTTATTCTTTCTTGACTAATCAAATGTTGATTGGTACCTTCATCCGTATGGTCAAATAGCTTTCCACAGACCTGTGTTAGCATATGTTATTGCTAGTTTTTCACAGCCTTAATGAAACTGGTTTTAACACTTGTTTTTACTGATTTGATAGGTAGAAAGTTGTCTTATTAAATTGTAAAAGATCATTTCTAAATCTCTCTGTGCAGCTTGTCTTTGGAAAAGATGAGTGTTTCTTGTTCTATAGGCCCTCTCATCAGATAAACTTTGACAGAGTGGGAAATATAATGAGATTATATTGAATTTCAGCTGAATTTATGAAAGCATGTTTACACATGTAAACATTGACGGTGTTTGGTGAGTGCCTGGTATGTGTTGATGTGCTGCTAGGTTGAATAGGGCACCACCCCTGCCCATATGAAATTAGTAGTCTAGTGGAGAGGAGGGACTTCTAAAGTGCAGTATGTTAAGTGCTGTAATAAGCATACATTTGTAGTAAGTATCATAGACCTACCGAGGAAGGAGAGAATCCTGGGGAAATGGGGTATGTTTGGAAACTTAAGAGCACATTTTCCAGGCAGAGAAGAAAGAAAAGCGTGAGCAAAGACAGAATGACCACCTTTTTTTTAGTGCTAAAATAATTTTTGCTTAACCTTTCTGCTCCCTGGCTACAGGAAGTGGCGTGGCAGGCTTATGTATTGTAAAGAAGCTGAAATTGAAGAGAAATGTTTGCATCATTCAGTGACCATCAGAATGCTCTAGTGGAGTCGGGGTAGCGTTTTTGAGGTTCCTGTGTTCTGTTCAAGTTTCTATAAGGCAACTGTGACTCAAGAGTGACTACATTTGGGACTTCCCCAGGTAGTCTGTTGGCTGAGACTCCCAGCTCCCAAGGCAAGGGGCCTAGGTTCGATCCCTGCCTGGTCAGAGAACTAGATCCCCTGTACAACAACTCAAAGACCTCGCATGTTGTAACTAAGACCCAGTGCAGCCAAATAAATAAAGTTTTGTGTTTTGTTTTGTTTTTAAGACTGGCTACATTCATTTATACCTCCTATGTTTTTTTCCCCCAGGCTTATTCTGTGTATGATGAAGAGATTGGCTATTGCCAAGGCCAGTCATTTCTCGCTGCTGTTCTGCTTCTCCATGTGAGTAATTAGGTCTCTGTGTATTTCTTAACACATGTGCTGCCTCAGACTTGATGATGGCTTTGTATTGCCTTTGGGCAGACTCTAGTGCATGAGTGTTAACTCCTATATCTGGAAATCTTTTTCTTAACATAATGTCATCATGGGAGAGAAACATGGTAAAAATAAATGACAGTGTTGAAAATTGGTACAAGGATAGAACTTTTTGCATTGCTAGGATAATTGGATAGACTTTAGTCTTGGTTAAACCCTCTGGGGACATTTTATCTTCTCTAAAGTAGCCGCAGTCATCAGTCTTTGTTTTGAGATTTATCTATTGGGCTAGGAGGCCGAAGTTGGCTTGCTTCCTTGCCATTTTATTCATTTATTCAGCAAAGACCTTTATCCTCCTAATTCTTAGTGTTTCTTTAAATCCACAACAGAACTGAAAAATTGTTAAGGTGAACACCTGTATACACTTGACTTATTTTATGAATTCATTATTCTTCCACACTGCCTTCTCTGCATCTCTTTTCCTTCCTTTTTCAAACATACAGAACACAAGTGTTTTATATTTTTATGAAAGAATTTTTTGAAATTACTTTGGATAATAAAAGTAGCAAATATCAAAATACTCCACTCCTAAATACTTACGTGTGTATCTCCTGAGGACCTAACCAGAATATCACAGGCAAATCTAAAAAATTCAGTAATGTCTTACCCACAGTCCATATTCAGTTTTCCCTGTTTACTCAGTGAAGTCCTTATAGCTCTTTTTTTCCTAACCCATATCAGTAAAGATTCAAACATCACATTTTATTGTCATTGCTTTTTATTTTTGTAATCTAAACTGTCCTCTTTGCCTTTTTGTGTGTCCCATGCCATTGACAATTTGGAAAATTCAAGCAAATACCTTATAAGACCCCAAATTCTTGATTTGTCTGATCATTTCTTCATGATTCAAGTTAAAATGCTTGGCAAAAATACCCCACAGATGATGGTAGGGGAGTTTTTGAGCACCTGTTATGGTCTGAACTGTGCTAGATAGAGATCAGGAGTGGATAAAGTAAATATGGCCCCAATCCTTGCGGATGCAGAGCTAGTTGTAGGCCAAAAAAGCAGTGCAGGTATGTCATTGTCAATATCAGGGGCTCTATGAAGGTACAGTGAAAAGTGTGATACAGGGTAATAACAAGTAAGCGTCATTTACAGACTTCTCTGGCAAGGTAACCTCTAACAGGAACCCTGAAAAAGGAGAAGGGGCATCCATTCTCTTTTGTACTTTTCTGTATCATTTAACTTTCTTTAAACGTTACAAAAATAATAGAACTATCTACTAGAGTGAAGAGCAGTGCATTCCTGGCAGAGAGAATAGGGTAGTATTCTATTCTATCCTGGAAGCCCTGAAATGGGCAAAACTTGTTATCTGGAAGGAGCTGAAAAAGAAGGGCAGTGTGACCGGAGCATCGAGAGCTATGGGGAGCTGGGGAGGGAGCTAGGGAGGACAGGACCAGTTTGAAGGAGGCCCGTGGAGGCCTGGCCCCACAGTCTAGATTTTATTTCTCTAAGGAGAGGAAGTTGTTGAAGAGGTTTAATCCATTTTGTGTAGGTTGTAATACAAGTGTAAAAAACCACTTTACGTCTTCTTGCTATGAACCTAGCTGATTGGTATTGGTAGGCATGCAAAAATTTGACAAAGCTATGACATTGATAAAGAAAAAGTCAAGTTTTTTTTTCCCCTGTCTTATTTACATGTAATTGACAAATTAAAATTGTGTATATAAGGTGTAAAATTGCATTTTGAAATGATTCTCACCTTTAAGCTGATTAACACTTCATCATGAGGTCAAGTTTTAAATTTTTGTTTTGTTGTTTTCATCATACTTTAATATCTCAGTCTCACCAAGTCTATGTGGTTTGTCTTTGTTCTCAACTTTAGTGCAAGGACATTTATCCCCATTTAAGTATCACAACACTTCTAAAATGAGTTTCCCGATCAAATCCCCAGTATCTTGGTTTGAACTCTGTGCTGCTTGCCATTGTGTTAAAATAAGAGTTTGATTCAGAGCAGGGGCAGATGTGCTGTGTAACATCAGAAATGCCACTCTTGGCAGGCCGTGTCTCCCTCAGCGAGTGAAGAGTGAAGTTGTCTTGATGATAAAGACCTGAGAGGTCTGGTCCTTTGCCCCCGAAGCCCTTACCTTTCCAACAATGATTTGCTGTCCTTTTCTCATTTCATTACTTAGTCTGATTTGCTCTTTAGCTTTGCTTTATTCCCAGTTTCTTTGCTCAGCCCACCGTCGTCATCGTGTTCAACAGAAACCCATTCACCTTTCTGACATTTGAAAAGCTTGCTCTGGTCACATCATGCCTTAAATATTTCCAGTGTTCTTTTTATATTTTGAAAACTAGACATTTGCCAGGTTCTCAAGTATTTTTCCATAAAGTTATGGAAGATAAATAAGTGAGTAGCATTTGTAAATAGAAGTGAAGTGAGGGAGGCTTTTTGTAGTAGTGTTTAAGTGTTACTGCGTGTGTTACTAGAATACCTGAAGCATTACTCCAAACAGTAGAATACATAAGGTTCTTCTATAACTAGCCATGTTTTTAGCAACAATGAGGAAGAACAACATTTTTACTGGAATGAATAACAGTTAAGGAGGTAAAATGATTTAAGAAAGGTCTCGTGATTAGGGGAAGGTGAAACCTATACTCAAGTGTAGTAGGCCTGTTCTTAACTCAGTTCGAATCCTGTCCTCCCTCTAAAGTGTATTCCTAGCTCCCTCTGGAATACTCAGTCTTTTTTGTTCTTGTGTTCCCACTGATCTTTCTAATTCATTTTAGTTATTGTAGAAGATTTAGTTATTGGATGAGAGGCTCCTCAGGGACAGCAACAGTGTCTGACATAGAGTAGGCATTATTAAATATTTCCTATTTGAAAGAATGAATGTTATAAAACACAACACAACTGAGATCTGAGTTACTGCATACCACTAAATTTCCTAGTATTCACATAAGAAAGTGTAAGGATGAATTTTACGCACTGAGAAAACTGTATGTGTTTTTGATCCTCCCACCCCTGCCCTCTTGCCCTGTTACAGATGCCTGAGGAACAAGCGTTCAGTGTTCTGGTCAAGATCATGTTTGACTATGGTCTCAGGGAACTTTTCAAACAAAACTTTGAAGATTTGCATTGCAAATTTTACCAGTTGGAGCGCCTCATGCAGGTAAAAAGAGAATCCAGCTTGCATTTGCAGATGAGGGTGCAGGACTGGGAAGAACAGGATTGAAGAGATGGTGCCAAGGAGCAGTGGTGATTCCTTCGCCATCCAGGATCGAGGACAGGTTTAACGTTTTTCATTTCTCTCCATGTAATAATGATGCCAAGATTAATAAGGTGTTAACCTGATGGGTGTGAGTCAGGTTTTCAGTCTCATAAACACCCAGAAGATCAGATCGATGTAGGAGCCTTTATTTTAACATAGCAAACTCAGTCAAGAAATATTTACCAAGGCTCTGAAGCTGACTGGTTGGGAATCTCCTAACAAAAGTGAAACAAACCTTCCCAAACATTTCATAACTTAGAAAAACTGTCCTTTCAGATATTTGTCACCATGTGGGGATTCCTCTTCAGAGCTACTTTTTGAACTGAAAACGAGAGCCCGGTGCCATTTCATACCAGATGTTAAGTGTTCTTCTGAGCGCTTTTTCAGTTTTTATAAAAACACAGATATATGATGTTTTTGACCTATTGTTGGCAGATTTATGAGCCTCCTGAGTGAGAGTTAAACAGCTGCATATGTGCCTAAAGCTCATCAATTTGCTATTTCAGGAGTACATCCCTGACCTGTACACCCACTTCCTGGACATAAGCCTTGAAGCGCACATGTATGCCTCCCAGTGGTTTCTTACGCTCTTCACTGCGAAGTTCCCTCTCTACATGGTCTTCCATATCATCGACCTGCTTTTATGTGAGGTGCGTACCAGAGGCCGCCGCACTCAGGCTTTGGTTTGCAGTGTCTCTGCTGTGTCACAGGCAGTAACTGCCTTGCTCAGAGTGCAGCTCTGTTGCGTGTGGCTGATGAGTGCTCCAGACACTACCTCTTTGTTTAAGCTAGGAAGTTTATGGGTTTGGAGGACGTGTACCCCCTCTTTTAAAGGACACTTCCTGGAATTTCCACCTGCATTTCCATTTAACCTCTTGTTGGCCAGAACTTAGGTACATAACCATATATCCCTAGCTGCTAAGGATAATGTTTTTTAAAGCTGCCTAGAAATTTTCTTAAACTTGAGAGTCTGTTACTAAAAGAAAATAGTAAATAACAATCTTTGCCACAGCTTAGTTTTAGGTTTTGGAGGGTGTGCCTAAGAAGAAAAAGCTAATTTCAAAAATAATACATGTTTGTTATAGAAAGTATAAGCAAAATGATGTGAAAATACTTCTGATCCCAGTCTAAAGGAAAACTACTTTTAACATTTTGATGTATATTCTTTCAGCCTTTTTGTGTGTGTTTTCATATATGTGTGTGTGTAAGTTCTGTGTGGAACAGTTTTTTCATATGGTATATTATGTATATTATGACTGTATGCATATAAAATATGACTGTGCTTATATGCTATTCAGTAGCTATTTTTATTTCATACTTGAATATCTATAGACACATACATCTGTACCATCCTCATTTTTGTTTAATTATCCCGTATTTAAAACAACGTACCAGAGGCCGCCGCACTCAGGCTTTGGTTTGCAGTGTCTCTGCTGTGTCACAGGCAGTAACTGCCTTGCTCAGAGTGCAGCTCTGTTGCGTGTGGCTGATGAGTGCTCCAGACACTACCTCTTTGTTTAAGCTAGGAAGTTTATGGGTTTGGAGGACGTGTACCCCCTCTTTTAAAGGACACTTCCTGGAATTTCCACCTGCATTTCCATTTAACCTCTTGTTGGCCAGAACTTAGGTACATAACCATATATCCCTAGCTGCTAAGGATAATGTTTTTTAAAGCTGCCTAGAAATTTTCTTAAACTTGAGAGTCTGTTACTAAAAGAAAATAGTAAATAACAATCTTTGCCACAGCTTAGTTTTAGGTTTTGGAGGGTGTGCCTAAGAAGAAAAAGCTAATTTCAAAAATAATACATGTTTGTTATAGAAAGTATAAGCAAAATGATGTGAAAATACTTCTGATCCCAGTCTAAAGGAAAACTACTTTTAACATTTTGATGTATATTCTTTCAGCCTTTTTGTGTGTGTTTTCATATATGTGTGTGTGTAAGTTCTGTGTGGAACAGTTTTTTCATATGGTATATTATGTATATTATGACTGTATGCATATAAAATATGACTGTGCTTATATGCTATTCAGTAGCTATTTTTATTTCATACTTGAATATCTATAGACACATACATCTGTACCATCCTCATTTTTGTTTAATTATCCCATATTTAAAACATCCAAAATCCATTAAAAAATCTGTATCTCTGTCTAGCTTGAAACATAAGAAACAGCATTCCAAAAATATACCATTATTTTACTTACTGTCAGATATTCCATTCTTTGGATAGATCATAATTTATGTAACCAATTCCTAATCGCAAACCTTTATCTAGTTTTTCACTATTATAAATAACTATCAAGTAATTACTGTGGGTCTGGTGACAGGCTAAGTAACTTAAACTTTCTCAGCTAATTAGCTCAGAAAACCATTGGGAGACTGTTAGTTATAGAAATTGAGGCCCAGAAACTTTTAAAGTTTAACTTGGTCAGCAGATGTTGATGCTTCTCCTCAGCTGTCCTTTGCCCCACCACTCCTAGAATGATTAGATGAAGAAAGGCAGGTTGGCGAGAACCCTGAGCAGAGTCATTTCTGGGACATAGGACTCATGGGCAGGGTGATTGTCCTTCGAGTGGGCAGTGGAAGAGACACCAGGCGTTATTTCATGAGGGATCACAAATTTTATGACTAATCTTTTAGTTTGGAAGCATAGTATACTTTGGAAAGCATTCTTGAACTGTGAAAATAGCTGTAGAAAAGCCCTTCTCTCATGGGAAACTGGGTCTACCTTAAGTGGTTTTTCAGTGGTGGCCCTGTAATTTTTATTTTCCAAAATATTTTCAGGATACTCCATTTCTTTATTCAAGTTTTTACAGTCTCTCTGAAATTGCTGGCTCTTCTGAAGACAAATAGCTTAATAGTCCAGTTCTAAACACTGAAAATGTTTTCTGTGTTTTCTCTTTTAGGGGATAAGTGTTATATTTAACGTCGCCCTTGGGTTATTAAAGGTACAGTGCACACTTGTTTGTAAGCTGGGTTATCTGGCGTTTCTAATCTCATTCTAAGCAGCCGCTGTGCTCTAGCACTGTCCCTGACCGTGGACACGTGCTAGCTCTAGCAAAGGCTACAGAGTTATTTTTTGGGGATTATAAAGGTGCTGGGATTATGAAATGCTTCTGGAGCATCTTTATAGCAAAAAAGCTCTTTTCCTGTACATGGTTGTGTTTTCTTCTTTCTTCAAGACTTCCAAAGATGACTTGCTGCTGACAGACTTTGAAGTGCCCTGAAATTCTTCAGGGTTCAGCTCCCTAAGAGATACCGCTCAGAAGAAAATGCAAAAAAACTAATGGAACTAGCTTGCAACATGAAGGTAAAATCATTTTTCCGTTAATGTAGATTCTTTTGTTAGTGTCTCACTCTTCCTGATAAAACTATCCACATTTATAATACATTAATAATAATGTTTTCCTTTGTATTGTATAACTTTCTAAATCATTTCATATATATTACAGCCTATGAATTAATCTCATTGCTGTCCCCATTTTGAACTCTAGGAAAAGGATTATTATTCCAATTCTGAAGACAAACCAAAACACAAAGCCCCCTAATTTTGTATAGCTAGTTAGTGGCAGAACTCAGGTTTTCGTATCATCCTTTAACTTTCAGTTTTTGTTGTTGTGATCATAAATTCCCTAAAATGAAAATAATAATACGTGAAGGAAACCCATTCAGTGTTTATCACTTCCAGTGAAGCATTTATGATTTGTATTATTTTAAGGTTTGAAAAAAAAGGATCTCCTTGTGTTCATGTTATGAAAGTTTTGTTTTTAAAGTAGAAAAAATAATTGACGGAGTTTAGTTTGGAATGTGAAGGGTCGAGGCAAATGGGAGACAGAGTAAATAGCTGTATTGAGATGCTTATAGGGTGCATAAAAGGCTGACTGTCACATTTATTTGGTATGACTCTAGAGGGTAAAACTGTGACCTCTGTGTCAGGAAAGAACCTTCACTGTCTGCTGCATAGAACACAGACCTATTTAAGGCACCGTTTCCTCATCTGTAAGGTATTATTGGACTTCTAGTTCTGGTTATATGTCATACTGAGCTAGTGCAGGCTACCCTTCTTTAAACATTTGGAGATTCCAAATTAAGTATGACCCAAGAGATGTTTAAATACCTGGATGAACTTGAAAGAAGGAGGAGAAATTTCCAGGTGCCTGAAACAATGTAGCTCAAAGCTCCTGTGTGTGATAATACAAGAGCATCCCAAGGGAATATGGGACCAAACTGTGTGTTAGGATTTAATGCTCGTGAAGTTATGACATGATCTGGGGCCTTCCGGAGACAGCTGAAACTGAGTCTCTGCATTAAGCTAGAACTATGGCCCGTTTGTAAAAGCAAGAATACGTAAAACTACCTGTTAGACTAAGAAATGGTAGGAATCCTGATATAAAGTGAATGGGGGATTTGAAACAACAAAAAAAGGAAATAGAACTTCCAGAAATCAGCCATTAAAGTTATCATTAAATTTAAATGCTGCACACTTAACAAATATCCTGGCTAACATTTAATGGTATTTTACCATGTGCCTAAGTGATTAAGTGTTAAGTGCCATGTGATTAAGTGTTTTTACGTGTGAGGATTAACTGCAGTGTGTACAATGTTTACCTTAGTGCCAGGTAATGAGTAAGGGTTTAAGAAACAATAGCTACTACTATGATTATTCCCTTCTTGGATTTTCAGCAGACAAACTCCTTTCAGTAACACTGATGATGGCTTTGTAGAAAGGGCAGAGCCACGTGAGCTCTGAACTTATTAGAGCTACTCGTTCTACCTGCTTTAGCCATACAGGAAGCTGCTGCCTCTTATTTGCTTATGATTTCTTCCCCTCCCCTCCAAAACCTGCTCCTTTCTCAGTGTCCCTGTCTCCTGTTTGTGGGACCTGGTTGCTCAGGCCTGAAAACGTACTACCATCCCCACCTACTCTCTTTCTCACACTTCACATCTTCGTCCTGCACATCCAAGCCCTGCCATCAGACTACATCCTGAATCTGATCGCTTCTCAACCCCTTCATTGCCTGTGCCCTAGTCTAATCATCTCTTCCCATCTCTTCTGGAATTTTCCAGTAGTTTGCTGGGTCCTCCTGCTTGCACAGTGGTTTCCTCCCAGACTCTTCTTGACCTCATCTCTCACATGCTTTAAACTCTAATGGCTTCTTTTCTCAGAATAAAACTCAAGAGTCCTTGCATTGGCCTGCAAGACCGGGCACCATCTCCCCGCCGACAGGCTAGTTTCAGCTGCTGCTGCTTTTCCCCTTACGCTTCCACTTCAGACACCCCAGCCTCCTTACTTTTCTCAAACATGCCAAGCTCGTTCTCTCCTCAGACCTTTGTACTGACTGGCCTCTCTGCCTGTAATGTTGTTCTCCTTGATGCCCACATGGCTTTACCCAAACCTCCTAAATCTTAGGCTCAGTGAACGTGTCACCAGAGAGGCCTTCTGTAATTACAGTCTCTACAGTAGCACTCCCCCTTTCTTTCCACCCTGTCTCCTTATCCTTTTGTATTCTCCACATTTCACTTATTTCTACTTACCATTATTTGTTTGATTATTGTCTGCATTCCCCTCTACCCGTGCTGCAATTAAGCCTCTGACAGAGGGCACTTTCTCTTTTTTGTTTATTGCTGAATCCCCAGAATAAGAACAGGATCTTACATATAAATATTGGTTGGACAAGTGAATAAGTGGCTTTTCTGTTGAGTTTCTTCCAAGTGTTTTTACAAAGCAGCATTAACATGGATTTTGGCAAGTCTTAAAAATAGATCTAGCGGAAGGTTTACCTTTTGTGTTTTCATTAGCTTGAAACACTTTAATAATATATGGATTCTTTATTTCCCAAGTCCGGATGGGAAGTGTCTGATGTCTTTTTTTTCCTTGCCTACGCTTCCAAGAAATTAAAGTCAACAAGCCCACACAGCTCACATTATTATTTGCTTAGATACAAAATTCCTTTTGGTCCTGGAAAGCTCTCTGCATGGTTAGGGTACACTTTGGAAGATTTTCCCTACTTGCATATGGCTTCAGGTGAGAAGAATAGTAATTTTTTCTTAAAACTGACTCAGCCTGGAAAACCTGCAGATTCACCAGGACTTGAGAGAACAAGCTTTTTCTGCTAAAAGGTGAGGTGTGATATATATAGTTGAGTTAGTGATGATTATTAGTTTTACTCTTGCAGCTATACTTAATACCAAATAATATTAGCAATACAGGCAATAGCTAATTATTGGCAAAAGACTTCAGTCATGGTGATAATTTGTGTACTCAGAAATAAGAAAAATCATCACAAGTTCAGTGATGAACCCTGCATTATGTGGACTGCATGATGGGGAGGGCCAAGGGGGTACACAGTGAGTGCATAGGATCTTTGGGTGGTTTAGAGACCCTCTGGACATAGGAAAGGGGATTCCTACCATGTGAATGGTTTAGAAACTAGCTTTTCAGTTTCTTGGTATAGAATTTAGAAAGGAAATATTGGCTCTGTAACTCATTCAATCCCATTCCATTATTTTTTAATTTAAAAGCAAAGTTGTGACTCCCTTTTTTCAGTTGTCCTTCCTGATTAAGATGGGAATTGGGAATGCTTTACCTCCCATTATAGTCCAGGAGACTCTTGTTGTCTTTTGTGTTCTAGCAGTTGCGATGTTGTAATTTCCAGTATTTGTATAGATCCTGTAAGAATCTCATTGGTTCCTCACAGTACCCTGTGAGGTGTGAAGGGCAAGTCAAGCATGGACACTGAGGCTTACAGAAGCCAAGTGACTTACCCAGCTGATACTGACTGGGCAGTGACCAGAGTCCCATTGGAGCTAGGGTCTTCTGACAGCCTGTTGCTTGGCTTTTTTTTTGCCAAAGGCGATAGGAACGGAGTTTGGTGTGGCAGTATCTTCAACGGCCACAAGGTGGGTCTGCTGCCCACACAGTCTGCATTCTCTGTGCTGTGTCTTCCTCATCTCTGTAAATCTTGCTCTCTATCTGTCTTCACTTGCCTCTCTTTTTTCTTTCTTTCCTGCCCTTTTCGTCTTCCTTTCTTCTTTCTTCTTAGTTTTATGAGACTGAATTTTTTTAAATTTCTTGAGTTATAGATCCCCTGCTCTTAATCTAAAATTTAACCATATATATCAGCTCATTTAACTATGGAATTTCTCTCCCTCCGTGGGTCAGTGAGCTGAGACAGAAAAAAATGCTTCCACTTTTGATACAAGATCTAAAAGCAATTTCAGTTTACATTGTTCCAGAAGATCGAGAATGGTTCTAGGAGCCCAGCAACCCATGCGTCATGTTGAGTAGGGGGAAATGGGGGAAAAATTAGGTCTTTTAAATTTTTGACTCCAGAAATATGTAAGAGCAACTGTTTCTTCATGTGACTATAATGGAATTTTTAAAAATAAGTCCAGTAAGTGAGGCTTAGAAGAAGCAAGAACCATGCCAAAAGAGATGGCTCTGTGGGTTTCTTAGATCAAGAACAAAGACTTGACCCTTGTTCTGTAGGATATCCTGCCTAATGTGAAATGGAATTTCTAAACCATTGCTTCATTGAAATTTGTTGTTTAAAACATAAAGTGAATATGCTAGACTTCAAACTACTTGTGAGAAAAGATATTATTGCAAGTAGTAATATCTCTCAGTGTAATCCTAACCATTTGCCATTTGGAGAAACAGAAGACTCTTTGGCATTTAGGAATATTTGCATTCAGGGCATGTTTTTAATCATGAGCTAAAAGCAGTATTTAGTTTGAACTTCATTCTCTGCTCAAATCACTTGCGTAGTTAGTGTTTGTTTGGGTTTTAAGATCTGTGTTTGTAGTGACTTTATTAGTCTTTTTTCTTAATATGTTCAGAGAAGCCTTGCATAGTATCTACACATTGTGAATTAATCCTTAGTGTCCCTATGTGAAATCATTTTATAGATGTGTATACTGAAGCTTAGAAAATTGAAGGAAACTCCAAGCCAGCACAAAGTTGAGATCAGATGCCAGGAAGTTCAGACTCTGAAGTCAATGCCTGTCATCACTGTGCTTCACTTTGCCTGAGGGAGGGAGTGAATGAGCTAGGAGCCACTTCTGTTGGGCCGTTTTAGCAGTGCTCGTCACATCATGATGCATAACTCAGTCTCTGTGTAGGTGTTGAAACTTGCCTTTTGTACACGGTAGCTGAGTGCCGTTTTCCATGTAACTCGACCAGGCTAGTTTTATATCTTTGCTTGTTCTGCCTTTTAGAATTGGATTTCATGAGGAAGCTTCTGAGTGGTTACTCTCTTTCTCTGCAGTGAACCCTGAAGTTTGCTGGTTATTGAAAGGGTAGCAGTGGTTACTACTTTCTTATTTGAAAAGTTCCTCTGCTTTAGTCCTTACCTATGTTTGAGTCCTCTGCTAATAACTTGCTGATTGCACTTGAGAAAAATATTCTGATGGTAGAACAAGGATGCCTAATTCTGTTTAGTAATTTTTGAGGGAGTTTGAGTCTAAACTGTTAGAACAAATTAAATAAAAAGACTGAGAAATTAAATAGAGTGTTGATTAGTTTCAAGTGGTTTTAAGTGCAGGCACTGGAGTCCCACCGACCTTGGCTCTCATCCTGGTTCTGCCTCTGCTTTGTGACCTTAGGTAGGTTAGCACAACAGGTTGTAGAGAAAGAAATAAGGTGACGCCTTTAACATCGCAGCTGCTCTTTGACACACCAGTGCTCTTCTGGCTCCCCAGGTTTGGATCTCCTCTGCCCAGATACCTGCTTTCCTTAAGTTGGGTCATGTCAACGAGCATTTGTAGATTGTCTCCTATGCCAAGAATACACTGAGCTCAGCTACAGAGAGGAATGAGAAACGAGAACCACCCCTGATTTGTTTTCTTATGCTGGCACTGCGATTGAACAGACTGGATCTTTTACTTCACTTTACTTGTCCAGGGTTCTGTTCCCCAAGGCGTGCAGTGGGGGCTCCTAACTGCCCCCTACAGCAAGTGAGGGTGATGATCCCTGCTGTACCCACCTCAGAAAGTTGTTTGGAGGATTAAACAAAATAGTAAGCGTAGAGGTTAGCTTGAAAGTCCTACGTAAATCTCAGATTCTTTTATTCACTAACTGAAAAGAGAAGATGGACTTGTGTTAGATTTCTTTGTTTAGCATTGAGGACTCTGGGGTCAGGAGCTCCTTTCTGTACCAGACTCTTCCTGTGTACCCACTTACCCACACAACATAGCTCCACCCCTGCCATGCAGAGCTGCTAGCCTCCAGGCTCTCTCCTGCACTGGATTTTCTGAGTCCAGCCCAGCAGGGATTCTGGCCTTTGCAATGGTCTCTGAGCCAAACTTTAAACTCAACTCCTGTTTCCTACCAGCAGCCTGTTTGCTCTTCTGTGTTAAATGGACTTTGTTTGAATGGCTCCCTGTCTGCAGCAGATGGTTGCCTCAGATTCAGGGCAAGGATGCAGATAAGAAGTCATAGCAGCTCTTTATTTAAAAGACTTCACTGTGTGCCAGGTACTTTTCTCCTCTCTACATGTGTGTTCTGTC
This sequence comes from Madoqua kirkii, assembly GCA_006408675.1. NCBI lineage: Eukaryota > Metazoa > Chordata > Mammalia > Artiodactyla > Bovidae > Madoqua > Madoqua kirkii. The sequence continues at coordinate 25,843 of SJYC01118935.1, forward strand.
ATTTGATCCTCACAACAGCACTTCTCATAAGGACAGTTGGGGTTTTCACAGATGAGGACCCTGAGGCTGAGATAAGGTACCTTGCCCTCAGTCACACAGTCATCGGTAGAGTCAGGACTCAAGCCTTGCTCCATGCATGCTCTAGGTGGCCAGTAGTTCTGTCTCCTTCCCACCCAGGCCAGCAGCATGGTCCAGAACATCCCTGCCTATTCCAGGAGCTGGTCAAGGGCCAGCTTTCCCAGGGCAAGTAGCACGTGTTTTAAGAGAGAACCTTATCCACTTCCTATGACAGATTAATGACAAGTGAGTGACCAAGGAAAAGGTGTTTTAGGCTGATTTTTTTAACTTCTACCAAAATATCCAACTGGCATGTTCCAAGTGTCCACCTTCTCTCTGATTCAGGGTTTCTTAACCTGGGACTATGGATGGGCCTAAGGGAGCCCATGAGCCCTCTGAAATGGTATGTAGAATGTTTTATTGCTGGGAGCGAGGTGGGGGTGGAGTTAGCATCTGTGCTTTTTAGTGCGAACCTTGGCTCTCAGGGGATATTCAAAGTGATGCCGTCTCAAACATTGTTAAGAATCTTGTACTAACTGAGATGAGGTATACAGTTGGTTTTCTCCAAATTGCAGACTTAGCCTTAGCCCAGGAAATGATTAGAACTTTTTCCTCCTTGAAAGTACATTTAAACAGATTTCAAATTTAACCTTCTTGTAGGGCAAATGTGTGAAACTGTGACTTCCACAGCCTTCTGATGGGAGTCAGCCAACAGTGGGTGTGATTTGGAGCTCAGGGGCTTATTCCATCACTTCTGTTTTTCTTGAATTCAGTTAACATTGCAGTGGTGAAAGTAAGACACAAGAATCTTGGACTTTTAAGGGCAGGAGCTATGTCTCTTCATTAAGTATTTTCATGCTTCCTGTGTACCAGGCATTAGGAGTTTCACAGTGCACAGAGTTCCTGCCCTTGTGGAGTTTGCATATCCTGATCTGTGTATATTTTTGTATCATTAATGCCTAGCAAAGAACATTGCACATACTGGGGCTCAACTACTGGATAAATAAATGCACCTTCTTGCATCCTTATTAGATTAAAAAAAGGAAGGCGTTTGGCTTTGATTTGTTCAGCAGCTGACTATTAAGTGCTGATTATGTTCCAGGCATTGAGCTGGGCACTAGAGATATGCTGGTAAGCAGAACAGATATGGCCTCTTTCCCAGTGGGCAGACAGACAGTCAAGTAAGCACATAAATAATCGTGGACTTGGACAGGTACCATGGAGGATTTGGCTCTATGCTATGAGAATATATAGTGAAAGACTTAGCCTGATGGGGGAAGGTGTCAGGAAGTGTTCACTAAAGAAGTAATCTGGAGCTCTGATCTCAAAGGTGAACAGGAGTGGTCCGGACACCAGGCTGCACAGGCCAAGGGACCAGGCTTGAAGCATCGGTTGGCTTTGGTTGCCATTTCCATTTAGAAGACATGTCAGTGCTAAGGGATAGAGTGAGGGGTTGTCTCTCGTTCATTCAGCAAGCATTCCTGGGCACTCTCTTTGTGCAGGGCAGGGACAGCAGCAAGTGAGGCCTGTCTCTGACCTGGAGAGGGCGCTAATGATGGGGTACGCAGGCTGAGAGGCACTGGTCTCTCCTGGGTGCAGCCTCATAAGGACACTTGAGTTGCTGCTTTTCCTATCAGTTATCAGGCATCCCATTCCTCACTCAGTTATCAGGCATCAGTCTTAACGAGTCTCTGTCTCAGAGGCAGCTTGAGCCAGTTGACTATACAGCCACGCACTCTGGAAGTCAGAGTCAGCTATGAACCCACTGTGAGCAGTGTTGTGTTTATTTTTTGTTTGTGATGGGGTTGGGGTTAAGGCATTTAAGGAAAGAGGGAGGAAGAGAGAGACCGAGAATTGAGGCTGAAAATCAGGAAAGCAGTCAGAGCTCCGGAGCAGCGCCGTCCGTGGAGAGAATGCCAGAGCTCTGTCCCAGAGAAGCCCAACTTATGAGCATTGTTTCTAAACAGCACTCACATTGTTAACTCAGCTGTAAATGTAATTTGTCCTCAATGCAGAAAATGTGGAAATAGTAAATACATGGAGAAATGTCCATGTCCTGTCACAAAAATGTAAGAACCAGGTGAGATAACACGTGTACAGGGTCTGGCACTCACAGGGCACTCATTACACACCAGCTTCTGTTATAATGCTGAGGGGGAACCCACCCTTTTACTCTAAGAATGAGACATTTATAATAAGAGATAATGAGATGTAGAAGACATTATTTTGTAACTAGCCAAATGTATGGTTATGGAGGAAATGTTCATTCTTTGTCACCACAGCGTGAGAATGAAAAGTCAAAGGATCCTGAAGACCCATGAGGATGTTTTGTTGGGTTTGGCATCAGCTTTTCTTTTTCACAAAGCACTTGAGAAGCCTTATATCTCTGCCTGCCCTTTATCATTTACACAGACTGACAGCAGAGAGTACTGGGAGGAAGTGTTGGCCGCCCACAAGCCTCAGTTTTCTGTCCCTCTACTATTGATTTGTTCGGATTGTTTATGAATTTACTGATCACATGATGTTTTATTTAGGTGCTTTCTTTGAGAATCAGTTACACACATAATAAACATTTGCCCCAGCATTAACCTTAAACCACAGAAGATCTAGGCTTAGGGGTGCCAGTTTCCCGCTTGCAGCCTCACTCCAGTGGTGTTTAGTGGGCATCTTTATAGCCTGCAGCGAGGGCATAGTGCTGGTAGGCTCCTGGCTGCCTCCCTTTGGGCAGCAGCCAAACTCCATGATTGGGGCATACCTGTAAACAGCCGACTGGGGCAGGTGTCCGCAGAATCAGTGGTAGAGGAACACCAGGCAGCTCAAATGAGACAGAAAGGGAAGAATGAGCAGAAGTAGGAGATGCTGACATGGGCCTGCTGCAAATTTGGCCCTGTCCTATCCCCTTTCTGCACCTGTTTTTTCATCTGTAAAATAAGGATGTTGGACTAGACTAGCCCTAAGATGGCTAATTAACTTAGAGAGTGTTAGTCACTCAGTCATGTTCAACGCTTTTGCAACTCCATGGACTGTAACCCACTCCATGGACTGTAACCCGCCAGGCTCCTCTGTCCATGAAATTCTCCAGGCAGGAATACTAGCATGGGTGGCCATTTCCTTCTCTGGGAAATCTTTCCAACCGAGACTGAACCCTGGTCTCCTGCATTGCAGGTGGATTCTTTGCCATCTGAACCACCAGGAAAGCCCAATTAACCTGAAACTGGGGGCTAAAAGTTAGGCATGTGAGTCAGCAGTATAGCACTTTGCAGTAGTTGGTAAGAAAAAGCTTGAGAGAAAGAGGACAGTAGTTCAGTGAGATGGAAGAATTTACAGGCAGAGAGAAGTATGCCTGTTAGAAGGCAGCACAGAAAGTGCTAATGGAAAGGAAAGTGGTAGAAGCTAGATAGTGAGGTGGCTACAGCTTGGACTTCAGAGGGAGTCTAACGGCCTGGCACAAATCCTGGATCTGCCGGTCCCTAACTGAGTGGCTGTGGTCAAGTTACCTGACTTCCTTACTTCTCAGTTAAGTTGCCTGTAAATTGAGGCCCTTAATACCACACCTTGTGGAGAGGTTGTGAGGTCACAGAATGAAAACACCTGCACCGTTGCTGGTATGTGCTGAAGAAAATGGTGCCTGAGGAGGAGGGAAAGAATGAATAATCAGACCTAGAACTCAGATAGGAGGGGTCATCTGTTGGATGTTCATTCTGACACCCTTGGTAAATAGGAACCAATAATCCACCCCCCACCACAAACCCCTAAATTTAAGTAAGAATTTTAGTTTCTGGGCTTATGTGTAGGAAGTACCCACTTTAGTGGTTAACTTGGGATGCCAAGGTCAGTAGAGATCTTGGTCTTCAGTGCAAGCCTTGAAGCCCCACCTCTTCCTGATGCTTTTTAATTTGTGCTGTGCTCTATCCTACAGATTAGTCAAAAGAAGTTGAAAAAATATGAAAAAGAATATCACACCATGAGGGAACAGCAGGCCCAACAAGAAGACCCCATCGAGCGATTTGAGGTTTGTTTATGGCCTAAGTGATGTGAAGTGACTTCAGCCCTTCACTTCAGATAATTGTGTCTATAATTAGCTTTAGTGAGATCTGTTTAAAATTTAGTTTCACTGTTTCTAGGTTCCAGTTCCAGTTTGAGTTTGCAAAAGAGAAAGCAAGACTTGCTTCGCTTCTTGCTAGTTGTCTAGTTTGTTACAGTTCCGTGGGCTTTTGTCACAGTTAGTAACGAGTAACTGCCTGACGGGTTAGCTGAATCAGTGGAAACAGCAAGGAAGGAACTGTTGCTTGGTGGCACGTTGGGGCCAGCCACATCTCCCGGGATTCCCGTCGGTCTCAGTAGTTAGTTTTGAGGGTTAACCTGAAAAGTTGTCATTTCCATCTGATCTTTATGTCTACAACTGGTTTCTCCCCACCCATCAGCGAGAGAATAGGCGCCTACAAGAAGCTAACATGAGGTTGGAACAGGAAAATGACGACTTAGCCCATGAACTGGTGACCAGCAAGATTGCACTGCGAAAAGACCTGGATAACGTAAGTCTCCCTTGTCTGGAAAGATGCTTGCATTGAGACACTTCTTCCTTAATCAGGTGAAATCCTGAAGTTTTCGTGTTTATTCTAGTTAGTGTTTCCCTCTTATGAGGACCTCCTCTTGTCTGTACTGTTCCTTCCTTTCCTTCAGGGGTCATTGATGATCTCATTAAGCCCTCCTTTCCACACTCTTCTCTCATTATACATGCAGTCCCTGAACACCTCTCCAGACATTGATTGAAAGACCTCTTTGGCTGATTCTTAAGCTATTACAGTTGTCAGTAGCATTTAATCACTGTAATTTCCTTAACTTACCCCTAAGACAAGAACAGATTTTGTCATCCTGGATATCATGTGCCTTTGCATAATCATTGCCAGTTGTAATAAAGCCCAGTGCCTCCACAGCTTGCGATTTCATCAGGAATCTCTGCTGGCAGATGTTCTGTTTTTTTTTGCTTCTCCTAATCTTGAAAAGTTTGAGCTGATGGCATTCCTGGCAGGGTGTTGTACATTTTCTGTACTGCAGGCTTCCCACAGTGCACTCTCATTCATGGTTGAGGTCAGACGTTGGCAGTCTTTTTCTATAAAGAGACAGATATGACTTGGTGGGCCATATGGTCTCTGTTGAAACTATGTAACTCTGCCATTGTCACAGAAGGGAGCCATAGACAATAAGTAAACAGATGAGCATGGCGGTGTTCCAGTAAAACTTTATTTAGGAGAATAGGTGGCAGGCTGGATTTGGCGTTTGGACAGAGTTTGGCAGCACCTGACTTAGATTTTCCTGTCACTTTTCTGCCCATTGATTTTTCTAGAGACAGGCTTAGACTCTTGAGGGTTTTACAAGGAACTTACATAATATGTTGTACCCCATAGGATATATGAACTTCACAAGGTCTTGACATCTACCAAACATGTATGAAAATCCTGTGTGCTACTGTATTTCTTCAGCAGGCTATGCTTTCCTTAGATTCTCCAAGTGATTCGCGCATCAGATGAAGAGAAAGAGATGGCAGTATCTACTGGTTCATATTACTTCTCTTAGAGAGGAAGGCACCCAGGAAGAAGCAGAGCCAGGAATATAACCCAAATGCATCTGATTGGAATGCCCAGGCTTTATCTGTGATGCCACACTGCCTCCAGAGTAAATATGAAACAAGAAGCTGTGATTTGATGTCATAACTACACCAAAAATGCACTGACATCTTTCAGAGTGTTCCCTGAACCCTTAAGGAGTTCCAGGGGCTGCACAGTGCAGCACCTGACTCCACATTAGCTTTCTGTCATTTCTGCATGGATCATCACTGAAAATCAGTTAGGTTCTGAAGTGAAGAATGTGCGGTGTTTTCACCATTATTTGACTTCAGGGTGTTAGTTTGGAAGAACTTCTTCATGCCTTTTCATACTTCCCTTTCTGCATTCCAGAGAAAAGCTCTGGTTTGTGGCTTACAGGATTTCCAGAACCCTCATTGTATTTCCAGTTAATTTTCTGTCATTTTTGTTATTCCTCACCTGTCATTTCTGTGACTTGTCCATCACACAGCAGCTATGGAGAACTCCCCAGTCAGCCACTGAGTCTGTAGGTGACCCCACCCAAGCCTTCTTCTCTATGAAATGGGGCCTGACATTGGTGCTCAAGACTGAGGGAACCTGTCTAAGGCCCCATCTGCATCCTCTCCTGCATGGCTACTCTCTACATTGAGACCACATAATGTGAGAGCGATGGAAACAGACTTAGTGGCACACCTGCTGGGATTTGAATTCTGGCTCCCCTGCATTCTAGTTCTCTGACCTTGAGCAAGTTGCTAAGCTTTCCCCATTGAATTACTTTGGGCTCTATCAAAAATCGATTGACCCTGTATGTATGGGTCTCCTTGATTCTATATCTGCTCCATTGATGTATATGTCTATCCTTATGCCAATACCACACTGTTTTAATTACTGCAGCGTTACCAATCTTCAGATCAGGTCATGTGAATCCTCCAACTTTATGTTTTGGTTTTTTTTAATAGTTTGGCTATTGTAAGTAAGTTGCATTTATATATACATAAGAGAATCAGTTTCTCAACTTCTAAAAATAAAAGCCTTCTGGGATTTTGAGTGGGGTTGTGTTGAATCTATAAATCAGCTTGAGGAGTACTAACATCTAAATGAATCCTTGGACGTTCCAGTCCATGATTATGGTACAATTTTCATTAATTTAGATCGTTTTTAGTTTATATTTACAAGATGTGCACATAGTTTGATCTTTTCTTATGGGCATCATTTTCTTTACTGAATTTTCCTATTGCTAGTCTCTAGAAATACAGTTGATTACTTGACTTTGTATCCTGTGACCTTGCTAAAGTCACTTTTGTAGCCTTCTTATTTCTTTTTTAGGATTTTCCACATACATAATCATATCTCTCTGAATAAAGACAGTTTTACTCCTTTCAAGCCATTCTGCCTTTTTCCTCTTGCCTTCCTGCACTGACTGGGACCCTGGGAACAATGTTGGATGTTAGAGTGGGCCTTGTTCCAGATGTTAGTTCCAAGTTTTCTGTAGATCAAGCTGAGGAAGTTCTCCTTTCTTCCTCTTTGCTGAAAGTCGTTATGAGTGGCTGTTAAATTTGGTCAAATGCTCTTCCTGCATCTGTTGAGGTGATTATTTGCTGTTTTTCACTGTATGCAAACTGCATTCATAAGAAGCTTGGGGTTTTATTTTTTTAATGATTTTTATTTGTATTAAACATTTTTGTATTCCAGATGAATATTTGTCTATAGGATTTCATTAATGTTTTAATATGGGTTTGATATCAGAGAAATGCTGGCCCTCTAAAGTGAACTGGGAAATATTCCCTTGTGTCTTTTTTTTTAAGGATTTTATGTGGGATTATTCACTGATTGAATCTTTGATTTAATATCCTAGTGAAGGCACGTGAGCCTGGAGTTTTCTTAACCGGAAATTATTTAATTTCAGTTTTTTTCGGATACAGAGCTATTCACATTTCCTAAATCTTCATGTGTAGATCCTTATAGTTTGTGCCTTTCAAGTGAGTTATCCATCTCATCTTAGTTGTGAAATGTATTGGCATAAAAAAATCGTTGATATTCCCTCATTCTTTTGATGTTTATAGGATCTTTTGAAGCCTTCTCTCTTTTATTCCTGATATGGTTAATTTGTGTCTTTTCTCTTTTTTCCTTATCTAACTAGAAGTATATCAATTGTGTTGATCTCTTTAAAACCCAGCTTTTGGCTTTGTTGACTTTTTTCCTTTTTGTTTTATTGATTTCTGTTTTTATTATCTCCTTCTCCTTTTCTTTTGGTTTAACCTGCTCTTTTTCTAGTTTCTTAAAGAGGAAACTTAAGTCATTAATTTGGACCTTTAGTCTTTTTAAAAATAGGCATATGAAGTTAGAAGTCTCTGAGGCACTATTTCAGCTACACTCACACATTCTGATGTGTTGCGTTTTTATTTTCATTCAGTTCTTGTGATTTCTTTGATCTCTGAGTTAATTAGTAGTGTGTTGTTCAATTTTTAACTATTAGGGGTTTATCCCAGAAGTTTTTTGTTCGTTGATTTCTGATTTAATTCATTTGTCATCAGGGTACATACTTTTCCTGATTTTAATACTTTTAAAGCATACTTTTGCCAAAGAATGTTCAAACTTCTGTGTAAGTGTGCTCATTTCACATGCTAGCAAGGTTATGCTCAAAATCCTTCAAGCTAGGCTCAGCAATACATGAATCAAGAACTTCTAGGTATACAAACTGGGTTAGAAAACGCAGAGGAACCAGAGATCAAATTGCCAACATTTGTTGGATCATGGAAAAAGCAAGAGAATTCCACAAAAAAAATCTGCTTTTGCTTCATTGGCTATGCTAAAGCTTTTGACTCTCTGCTATACCAGTGTCTGTGGGTCACAACAAACTGTGGGAAATTCTTAGAGATGGGAGTACCAGACCTTACCTTACCTGTCTGCTGAGAAACCTATATGCAGGTCGAGAAGCAATAGTTAGAACTGGACGTGAAACAACTGACTGGTGCACTGGTGCAAAAGGAATACAACAAGGCTGTATATTGTCTCCCTGTTTATTTAATTTATATGCAGAGTTCAGGTCAGTTCAGTCGCTCAGTCGTGTCTGACTCTGCAACCCCATGAATCGCAGCATGCCAGGCCTCCCTGTTCATCACCATCTCCCGGAGTTCACTCAGACTCAACATCCATCGAGTCCGTAATGCCATCCAGCCATTTCATCCTCTGTCATCCCCTTCTCCTCCAGCCCCCAATCCCTCCCAGCATCAGTCTTTTCCAGTGAGTCAGCTCTTCACATGAGGTGGCCAGAGTACTGGAGTTTCAGCTTTAGCATCATTCCTTCCAGAGAAACCCCAGGGTTTATTTCCTTCAGAATGGACTGGTTGGATCTCCTTGTAGTCCAAAGGACTCTCAAGAGTCTTCTCCAACACCACCGTTCCAAAGCATCAATTCTTCGGCGCTCAGCCTTCTTCACAGTCCAACTCTCACATCCATACATGACCACTGGAAAAACCATAGCCTTGACTAGATGGACCTTAGTCGGCAAAGTAATGTCTCTGCTTTTGAATATGCTGTCTAGGTTGGTCATAACTTTTCTTCCAAGGAGTTAAGTGTCTTTTAATTTCATGGCTGCAGTCACCATCTGCAGTGATTTTGGAGCCCCCAAAATAAAGTCTGACACTGTTTCCCCTTCTATTTCCCATGAAGTGATGGGACCGGATGCCATGATCTTCGTTTTCGGAATGTTGAGCTTTAAGCCAACTTTTTCGCTTTCCTTTTTTTCTGCCATAAGGGTGGTGTCATCTGCATATGTGAGGTTATTGATATTTCTCCCGGCAATCTTGATTCCAGCTTGTGTTTGTTCTAGTCCAGAGTTTAGAGTACATCAGGTTGAAATGCCAGGATGGATGAATCACAAGCTGGAATCAAAATTGCCAGGAGAAATATCAATAACCTCAGATATGTAGATCATACCACTCTAATGGCAGAAAGTGAAGAGGAACTAAAGAGCTTCTTGAGGGTGAAAAAGGAGAGTGGAAAAGCTGGCTTGAAACTCAGCAGTCAAAAAACTAAGATCATGGTATCCGGTTCCATCAGTACAGTTCAGTCGTTCAGTCGTGTCTGACTCTTTGCCACCCCATCAGTCGCAGCATAGCAGGCCTCCCTGTCCATCACCAACTCCAATAGTTCACCCAAACTCATGTCCATCCGAGTTGGTGATGCCATCCAACCATATCATCCTCTGTCGTCCCCTTCTCTTCCTGCCCCCAATCCCTCCCAGCATCAGGGTCTTTTCCCATGAGTCAACTCTTTGCGTGAGGTGCCCAAAGTATTGGAATTTTAGCTTCAGCATCAGTACCTCCAATGAACACCCAGGACTGATCTCCTTTAGGATGGACTGGATGGATCTCCTTGCAGTCCAAGGGACTCTCAAGAGTGTTCTCCAACACCACAGTTCAAAAGCATCAATTCTTTGGCTCTCAGCCTTCTTCACAGTCCAACTCTCACGTCCATACATGACCACTGGAAAAACCATAGCCTTGACTAGACGGGCCTTTGTTGGCAAAGTAATGTCTCTGGTTTTGAATATGCTATCTAGGTTGATCATAACTTTCCTTCCAAAGAACAAGCATCTTTTAATTTCATGGCTGCAATCACCATCTGCAGTGATTTTGGAGCCCCAAAAATAAAGTCTTGACACTGTTTCCCCATCTATTTCCTATGAAGTGATGAGACCAGATGCCGTGATCTTCGTTTTCGGAATGTTGAGCTTTAAGCCAACTTTTAAACTCTTCTCTTTCACTTTCATCAAGAGGCTTTTTAGTTCTTCTTCACTTCTATTAATATGCTATCTGTGTTGGTCATAACTTTCCTCCCAAGGAGGAAGTGTCTTTTAATTTCATGACTGCAGTCACCATCTGCAGTGATTTTGGAGCCCCAAAAATAAAGTCTTGACACTGTTTCCCCATCTATTTCCTATGAAGTGATGAGACCAGATGCCGTGATCTTCGTTTTCGGAATGTTGAGCTTTAAGCCAACTTTTAAACTCTTCTCTTTCACTTTCATCAAGAGGCTTTTTAGTTCTTCTTCACTTCTGCCATACGGGTTGTTACCTGCATATCCAAGGTCATTCATATTTTTCCCAGCAGTCTTGAGTCCAGCGTTCTAGCCCAGCGTTTTTCATGATGTACTCTGCATATAAGTTAAATAAGCAGGGTGACAATATACAGCCTTGATGTACTCATTTTCCTATTTGAAACCAGTCTGTTGTTCCATGTCCAGTTCTAACTCTTGCTTCCTGACCTGCATACAGGTTTCTCAAGAGGCAGGTCAAGTAGTCTGATATTCCCATCTCTTTCAGAATTTTCCACAGTTTATTATGATCCACACAGTCAAAGGCTTTGGCATAGTCAATGAAGCAGAAATAGATGTTTTTCTGGAACTCTGTTGCTTTTTTGATGATCCAGTGGATATTGGCAGTTCACTTCATAGCAAATATAAGGGGGAAAAGTGAAAGCAGTGACAGATTGTATTTTCTGGTGCTCCAAAATCACTGCAGACGGTGGCTACAACCAAGGAATTAGAAGACGCTTGCTCCTTGGTAGGAAGTGAAAGTGAAAAGTGCATGTGTTAGCCATTCAGTGGAACTCTTTGCAGTCCCATGGACTGTAGCCACCAGGCTCTTCTGTCCATGGAATTCTCTGGGCAAGGATACTGGAGTGGGTAGCCATATCGTTGGAGGAAAAGCCATGACAAATCTAGACAGTGTATTGAAAAGCAGAGACATCACTTTGCTGACAAAGGTCCTTATAGTCAAAGGTGTGGTTTTTTCCAGTAGTCGTGCACAAATGTGAGAGTTGGACCATAAAGGTTGAGCGCTGAAGAATTCTTGGTTTCAAATTGTGGTACCAGAGAAAAGACTCTTGAGAGTCTGATGACAGCAAGGAGATCAAACCAGTCAATCCTAAAGGAAATCAACTCTATTCATTAGAAGGACTGTTGCTGAAGCTGAAGCTCTATTACTTTGGCCACCTGATGCAAAAAACCAACTCATTGGAAAAGACCCCGATGCTGGGAAAGATTGAGGCCACGAGAAGGGGGTGACAGAGGATAAGATGGTCGGATAGCATTACCAACTCAATGGACATGAATTTGAGCTGACTCGGGGGAATAGTGGATTACATAGGAGCCTGGCATGCTGTAGTCCTTGAAGTCATAAAACTTCAGACAGGACTTACTGAGTGAACAACATGAAAAGCACACTTATGCTTTATTTTGGGACTTTCCATGGTCCGTTTGGGTTGAATGTGCCACACGTTCTTGGAATGTGTGTCCTGTTGTTGTAGGTGGAGTGTTACGTAAACATCACTTCGATCCAGTTGACTCACTGTTGGTTAAATCTCCCATAGACTTGCCACTTACCTCCTTATTTATTCTATCACTTGCTGAGAGAACAGTGAGGAAATGTGTAACTCTGTGCCCTAATCTAGTTCTCCTTTCCGTTATATCCGTTTTTGTTTCTTTTAATTTGACTTTATGAATACATTTCAAGTTTCAAGGAGTGACTCTTAGTGCTGTGTAATGTCCCTCTTTGTCATTGGTGGTACTCTGTTCTGAAATCTGCTTTGCCTGATACTAATATAGCCATTCCAGCTTTCATAGTATTGCATGGTATATCGTTTTCCATTTTTTTTTTAATAGATCTATGTCTCTATGTTTAAAATGGGATTTTGTCACCAGCATACAGTTGGATCTTGCTTTTTCAAATTCAGTCTGACAATCTCCTTTCAATTGCAGTGTTTAGACCAGTTACATTTAATGTAATTATTTATATGGTAGATTTAAGTCTGCCACCTTGCTGTTTGTCCTCCATCTGTTGTATTTGCGTTTTCTTATTTTCCCCTTTTCTGCCTTCTTTGGTTCAGCTGGGTGTTCTCGTGATTTCATGCTCTCTCTCCTGTGGCCCTGTTGGTGGTTCTGGAGCTCTCCTCCAGAGCTCTCACCCACAACTTTCAGTTGCCAAAGCCCCTCTGAGCCCCTGGGTCTGTCTCTGTAACCCTTTGAGGTGTGCTCTGTGTGAACCCCTCACCCTGCTCCTTGGTCCAGAATGTACCCTGAGGCAGAAACCCGGAGTGGAGCTAGAACCTTACTTGTTTCCGTTCTCCCAGGACCCACAGTTCTGCCTTGGTTTTCAGAGTCAGTAGACGGTAGCTTTATATATCTTGTCCAGTGTTTTGTTTACAGGGGGCGGGCGAGTCTGGTCCTGGTTAGTCCTCCATGACCAGAAGTGGAGCTCTGGATTTGTGTTTATCCCACATGTTCTCCCTTGCGCTTATGTAAGTAGAGTGCAGCGAGTGTGGCACCCTCAGAGGACCACCATCAGCCCGCCCAGTGGCCTCTGTGCACTTTCCTGTTGAAGGGGCACAACACTGCAAGTCAGCTCCTATAGCATGGATTCCAGCTCTGCCACACGCACTGTGTGAGCTTGGGGGAATCACTTGCCCGTCTAACATTTTTCTAAATTTTGGAGCCAGGGTGGCAAGGAAGACTCTTGGGTTAGAAGACCCCCTTCGTGAGCCAGCTGTCCCGTACTTGTTAGAATCAGTCTTAGCTCCCATTGCAAGTGATGATGAGTAACAGAGAATGTATGTGTGTGCTACAGCTTACTGCTCAGAGGCTTTACCCAGGTCTGAGATAGAGAGGCAGAGGGACAGGATGTTCTGTTGATTGAATTAAAACAAAATATTTAACAGAACTTCATTCTCCATATTATTTCCTCTGTTGTTTGAGTGTCATTTCCGTCTCAGTTGCTGCTTGGGTTTGAGCTAGAGGAGAAGATAAGCTGCTCCCCAGCAAAGACAGGCTTAATCCAAGACCCCATTTAATCACAAGTATGTGCAATTTGCCAGTAACTAATGGCTTAGAAATAGAGGAAAACAATAGAATGGCAAAGACTAAAGGTCTCTTCAAGAAAATTAGAGATACCAAGGGAACATTTCATGCAAAGATGGGCTCGATAAAGGACAGAAATGGTATGGACCTAAAAGAAGCAGAAGATATTAAGAAGAGGTGGCAAGAATACACAGAAAAATTATACAAAAGAGATCTTCATGACCCAGATAATCATGATGGTGTGATCACTCACCTAGAGCCAGACATTCAGGAATGCGAAGTCACGTGGGCCTTAGGTAGCATCACTACGAGCAAAACTACTGGCAGTTATGGAATTCCAATGGAGCTATTTCATATCCTTAAAGATGATGCTGTTAAAGTGCTATTCTCAATATGCCAGCACATTTGGAAAACTCAGCAGTGGCCACGGGACTGGAAAAGGTCAGTTTTCATTCCAATCCAAAGAAAGGCAGTGCCAAGAATGCTCAAACTACCGCACAGTTGCGCTCCTCTCACACGGTAGCAAAGTAATGCTCAAAATTCTCCAAGTGAGGCTCCAACAGCACATGAACTGAGAACTTTCTGATGGTCAAGCTGGACTTGTAAAAGAGGAACCAGAGATCAAATTGCCAACATCTGTTGGATCATCAGAAAAGAGAGTTCTAGAAAAACGTCTACTTCTGCTTTATTGCCTACTCCAAAGCCCTTGACTGTGTGGATCACAACAAACTGGAAAACTCATCAAGAAATGGGGATACCAGACTACCTTGTCTGCCTCCTGAGAAATCTGTATACAGGTCAAGAAGCAACAGTTGGAACTGGACATGGAACAACAGACCGGTTCCAAATAAAGAAAGGAGTACGTCAAGGCTGTATATTATCACCCTGCTTAACTTATATGCAGAGTACATCATGCAAAATGGCAGGTTGGATGAAGCACAAGCTGGAATCAAGATTGCTAGAGAAATATCAAGAACCTCAGGCATGCAGATGACACCACCCTTATGGCAGAAAGTGAAGAGGAACTGAAGAGTGTCTTGAGGAAAGTGAAAGAGGAGAGAGAAAAAGCTGGCTTAAAACTCAACATTTCAAAAAACAAAAGATCATGGCATCCGGTCCCATCACTTCATGGTAAATTGATGGGGAAACAAGGGAAACAGTGACAGACTTTACATTCTTGGGCTCCAAAATCACTGCAGATGGTGACTGCAGCC
>SJYC01118936.1:0-59085 GCA_006408675.1 Madoqua kirkii
GGCATAGGGCCTTCCAGTCTATCCAGAACTAGTCAGCCCAGAGCACCCCAACCTGGGCCAGTAGGGAACGGTGGGCCCGGGTGACCGTAGATTCCACCGGCCTGTAACAACCCCTCTGGGTTCTCTGTGGGCACCCCTCTTAACTGGGAGGCAAGTGCCCAGACATACTTTGTCTACGTATCACAGACAGTATGTGCACATGTGTATTGGATATTTCTGCATGAGAGTGCACTTCCACTCTCTACCTACTTATGGGCAGTTGAGCTTGCAGCAGGCTGGGTATCCTGCCTCCGTGACCTCCCCTGTGTGAGCAAGTGAACATTTCAAGCTCTGCTTATGGCCCAGCCAGGCCTTTCTCATGACCCCACCTGCCCTCTGTTCCAAGCTCTCTGAGGCCTGGGGTTCCCCTCAAGAAAGGGGGGTCCGCCGGGCTGGTCAGCCTGGGCAACATTTCAAGCCCTGCTCATGCTGGCTGGCCTGGGACTGACGTCCAACAGGTCTGGTCCCTGCACAGAGGCTACACCACTCGCCCTCACGCCAGTGCAGCACTCTCCTCTTTGGCCCTGCACCACCCCAGGTTCCCCAGTGAGGTGAGCAGAGCAGGGCCTGTCTGTCCATCTTACAGATGAGGAAACCAAGGCCTAGGAAGAGAATGCTTTACCAAGGGTCTGGCTCCAACCCCAACCAGTTACTGTATTTGTGTATTTCTTTTTAAATTATTTTTGGTTATGTCCGGTTTCAGTTGTGGCACGTGTGCTCCAGAGCATGTGGGCTCTGTAGCTGTGGCTCACAGGCTTAGCTGCTCCGCAGTGTGTGGAGTCTTAGTTCCCCCACCAGGGATCAAATCCTGTCCCCTGCACTGGAAGGCAGAGCACTGATCACCAGTGATTGGTGTTCTGTGTCTTTCTGCACACACATCTGTGCCTGTGAGCATGTATGTGTGAACACATAGAACTGTGTGTTTGGGCCTTAAGAGTGTGTGTGTGTACATGTGCACACACACATATGTATACAGACAGGAGTTCTCTCCAGGACAGGAGAGTTGCCAGGCCTTTCACAGTCCACTCCTGGCCTGGCTTAGACACTAGCTGTTCTGACTGCAACCGAGACAGGCACCTCACCAAGGTGTGTGGGAGAAGCTATCCCAAGGTTCAGGGGCAAGCAGAGACTGCTAGTCTGGGTCTTAGGCAGGGCTGTGGATGGCGTATCTCCTCCAGCCTGTGGAGTGGTGCTGGGTAGAGACCGGTTCTGCACCAGAGCAGGCACCCTCGACTGGAATGCCCAGCCCCCACCTCTGCTCAGCTCTCACAGTGGGAGAATCTACTCTCGTGGAAGCTAACAGGAGCTCACCCCAAATCTGTGCTAGGATGTAAGGGCCAGGAACAGACAACCCTCCCCAGTCCTGCCCGCGCCATTGAAAACATGGTGGCTCACCTCTAAGAAGCCCAGGGACCCCAGTGGGAAGAGGGAGACTCACTTCCAACATGCTGAATGCTTGGTGACAGTTCCTGGCTCACCATGCCACACGGACAGGGGGCTGGGGGCGGCTGGGGTGGTGCACACCAGTTCTATTCAGTTCACATCAGAGCTCCTGCTGTCGCAACCAAGCTTTGCCCCCTGGGGAAGCCTTACAAATAGCTGAGAAAAGAAGAGAGGTGAAAAGCAAAGGAGAAAAGGAAAGATACAAGCATCTGAATGCAGAGTTCCAAAGAACAGCAAGAAGAGACAAGAAAGCCTTCCTCAGCAATCAATGCAAAGAAATAGAAGAAAAGAACAGAATGGGAAAGACTAGAGATCTCTTCAAGAAAATCAGAGATACCAAGGGAATACCATGCAAAGATGGGCCCGATAAAGGACAGAAATGGTATGGACCTAACAGAAGCAGAAGATATTAAGAAGAGGTGGCAAGAATACACAGAAGAACTATACAAAAAAAGATTTTCCTGACCAAGATAATCACGATGGTGTGATCACTCACCTAGAGCCATCCTGGAATGTGAAGTCAAGTGGGCCTTAGAAAGCATCACTACAAACAAAGCTAGTAGAGGTGATGGCATTCCAGTTGAGCTATTTCAAATCCTTCTTCAAGAAAATTAGAGATACCAAGGGAACATTTCATGCAAAGATGGGCTCGATAAAGGACAGAAATGGTATGGACCTAACAGAAGCAGAAGATATTAAGAAGAGGTGGCAAGAATACACAGAAGAACTATACAAAAAAGATCTTCACGACCCAGATAATCATGATAATGTGATCACTCACCTAGAGCCAGACATCCTGGAATGTGAAGTCAGGTGGGCCTTAGAAAGCATCACTACGAACAAAGCTGGTGGAGGTGATGGCATTCCAGTTGAGCTATTTCAAAGCCTGAAAGATGATGCTGTGAAAGTGCTGTACTCAATATGCCAGCAAATTTGGAAAACTCAGCAGTGGCCATAGGACTGGAAAATGTCAGTTTTCATTCCAATCCCAAAGAAAGGCAATGCCAAAGATTGCTCAAACTACCGCACAATTGCCCTCATCTCACATGCTAGTAAAGTAATGCTCAAAATTCTCCAAGCCAGGCTTCAGCAATACGTGAACCATGAACTTCCAGATGTTTAAGCTGGTTTTGGAAAAGGCAGAGGAACCAAGGATCAAATTGCCAACGTCTGCTGGATCATCATAAAAACAAGAGAGTTCCAGAAAAACATCTATTTCTGCTTTATTGACTTTGTCAAAGCCATGGCTATGTTGACCACAATAAACTGTGGAAAATAATGAAAGAGATGGGAATACCAGACCACCTGACGTGCCTCTTGAGAAACCTATATGCAGGTCAGGAAGAAACAGTTAGAACTGGACATGGAACAACAGACTGGTTCCAAATAGGAAAAGGAGTACATCAAGGCTGTATACTGTCACCCTGCTTATTTAACTTATATGCAGAGTACATCATGAGAAACGCTGGGCTGGAAGAAGCACAAGCTGGAATCAAGATTGCCAGGAGAAATATCAATAACCTCAGACATGCAGATGAAACCACCCTTATGGCAGAAAGTGAAGAACTAAAGAGCCTCTTGATGAAAGTGAAAGAGGAGAGTGAAAAGTTGGCTTAAATCTCAGCATTCAGAAAACGAAGATCATGGCATCTGGTCCCATCACTTCATAGGAAGTAGATGGAGAAACAGTGGAAGCCGTGTCAGACTTCATTTTTCTGGGCTCCAAAATCACTGCAGATGGTGATTGCAGCCATGAATTAAAAGACGCTTACTCCTTGGAATGAAAGTTATGGTCAACCTAGATGGCATATTCAAAAGCAGAGACATTACTTTGCCAACAAAGGTCCATGTAGTCAAGGCTATAGTTCTTCCAATGGTCATGTATGGATGTGAAAGTTGGACTGTGAAGAAAGTTGAGCACCGAAGAATTGATGCTTTTGAACTGTGGTGTTGGAGAAGACTCTTGAGAGTCCTTTGGACTGCAAGGAGATCCAACCAGTCCATGCTACAGATCAGTCCTGGGTGTTCTTTGGAAGGACTGATTCAGAAGCTGAAACTCCAATACTTTGGCCACCTGATGCGAAGAGCTGACTCATTTGAAAAGACCTTGATGCTGGGAAAGATTGAAGGCAGGAAGAGAAGGGAATGATGGAGGATGAGATGGTTGGATATTATCACCGACTCGATGGACATAGGTTTAGGTGGACTCCGGGAGTTGATGATGGACAGGCAGGCCTGGCGTGCTGCGGTTCGTGGGGTCACAAAGAGTCAGACACAACTGAGCAACTGAACTGAACTGAACCACAGCTACACTTCAGAAATCTATTCCAAACAAAACTTCCCATAATATATAAGTGCATTAAGATTACTTACAGCATTGACTGTGATAGAAAAACACTGGAAACAAGCTACATATCCCTTCAGAGATGATTGACTAAATGATGACAGTAGTTCATGCCATAAAAAACCCTGTGAACTATTAAAAATGAGATAGTGTACTGTGAAAGGTGTTTTGGTACACCGTAACAATTTGGTGCATTGTAACTAATTGCAGAACAGTATATATTTTGAGTTCATTACATTTTTTGTGAGTTTAAAAAATGGATGAATATACTTCAGACTGTTAACAGCACTAACCTTTGGAGAGTGCAGCCAAAGGGAGGGCATAAGACAGGCACAGCTGGACGTCTTTTAGGAGAGGCCAGATGAGTGCTGTGGGTGCAGCTGAGTGCAGAATGTTTTGATCTCCCCTGCTTAGTGGCACCCCACTCCAGTACTCTTGCCTGGAAAATCCCATGGACGTGGGAGCCTGGTGGGCGGCAGTCCATGAGGTCGCTAAGAGTCAGACCCGACTTCACTTTCACTTTCACTTTTCACTTTCATGCATTGGAGAAGGCAATGGCAAGCCACTCCAGTGTTCTTGCCTGGAGAATCCCAGGGACGGGGGAGCCTGGTGGGCTGCTATCTATGGGGTCACACAGAGTCGGACACAACTGAAGCAACTTAGCGGCTTGTAATGTGCTGTCTCCTCAGTGCAATCGTTATTACATCCATTAATTCCATAGAGAGTATAAATACAGATTATGAAAAACAAGGTAGTATAGATGGAGAAGAGAAAGAAAATAAAATGAAAACAGTTTGAAAAGGTAAAAGTTGATGTTATCAGTGGCTTGTAATGTGCTGTCTCCTCATGCAATCGTTATTACATCCATTAATTCCATAGAGAGTATAAATACAGATTATGAAAAACAAGGTAGTATAGATGGAGAAGAGAAAGAAAATAAAATGAAAACAGTTTGAAAAGGTAAAAGTTGATGTTATCAGCTGGGCAGAAGGCAGATGTGACTGTTTCTGGTTGATTTGCTGTATCCCTATGTCATCCAGCTTCTAAGGACCTCCTTTTATTGTGGAGGCAGGGAAGATGAACATCACAGTCCTCAGACTCCTTTTCAGCTAGAATTTTGAAAGCAAATTAAGTAATACCAGGTAGCTGCATTGTGTGAGATCTGGAAGACAGATGTGGGACAGAAGTCATCTTTCTGCCTCTTCTGATTTTTTTTTCCTGCTGCCAAACCAGAGTGCTCCACTACCTGGCTTCTTTGATGTGGAAAGGTGACTGTGTTGACCAGTAGGGACTTGTATTCTTTGGATTACATCTACTGTAGTGTGTTTCTGAGCTCAATAATGTTACATTCTGAGAGTTGTTTCAGTCCTTTCAAAGATTTTTAAGTCCCTAATATCCTCTAATAAACCTCTTCCTCCTTAAAATACCTGAAGTAATTTCTGTTTCCTTGTTTCAGTTATCTTAGTGCTACATGACAAACTACTCAAAACTCAGTGGGCTTTAAAACAGCAACAATTGTTTATTTTGCCCAGAATGTGATTTGGGCAGGATTTGGCAAGGAAAGCTCATTAGAGTGGCTCTACTGAAGGCTGACTATCCGTTTTTTAAGCACTAAGTCACTTCAATTGTGTCTGACTCTGTGGGACCCTATGGACTGTAGCCCACCAAGCTCCTCTGTCTGTAGATGGGATTCTCCAGGCAAGAATACTGGATTGGGTTGCCAAGCCCTTCTCCAGGGAAGGTCCCACTTATATAGAGAGAAAATTGGTGCTGGCTGGCAGTTAAGTTGCTTCTTCTGATCCCCACAGGCCTCTCCTCACAGCATAGTGGCAGTATATGTGTGTGTGTGTGTGTGTGTGTGTGTGTGTGTGCAATCATCTTTATCACATACCACACTTTATCACAAGTCCTGGAGCATCACTTCTGCCATACTCTAGTAGTTGAGACAGTCACAAAGACCCGCTCGGGTTCAACCTACTTGGGGTCAAGGAGAGGGAACTTAATGACACCACCTCTTGATGGAAGAGTGGCAAAGTTCTAGAAAAGCGTGTGGGATGGAAATATTGTGGCCACTTTTAGGAAGTACAATCTGCCACATTCCTGTTCTGAAACATAATTGATACAGTTAATAACAAGGTTGCATTTCTACTTAAACCTTAAGAATAAAAAGTTGGGCTAAAATTAAATTCTATAGAAAGTACTGTCTGTAAATAACTAAACAAGTAACATTTAAAGAAATATACAAGAAAATAAAAGGGGAGATTTTTACAAGATTAGTTTTTAAATAGAAAGGCTAAATATAGAAGCAAATATTTTTCTAGAAAATAAAGTTTCATACATAAGGTATGAAGGTAGAGGAAAATAACAGAGAGAAGGTAAAACTAGAAGACTGAAAAAAGAAGCAATAAAATAAGAACATGGATAGAAAAAGAACAATGAAAATGGTCCACAGTAAGACAACAAAACATGTTCAAAAGCCCTGGGACTGAAAGCATTAAAGCAAATATATCTCTGTTAGAAAAAAAGTAACTAAAGGCCAGTTTAGGGTGGATTCTGGCCCTAAATGGAAGGAATCCCTCTTCAAAGGCCCTGTGACCTTCATGGCTGCCGCTGGTAACACTGCCACGTGGCTTTGGAGGTCTCATCATCTGGGTTAGTCTCTCGCTGTGTCTCTCATTTCTTCTCTGTGCTAATTTCAGACTTCTGCCAAGGCAAATTTCCTTGGACTCTGCTGCCTCGTCCAGGTCTTTCCTTGTCTTTGTGGCTGTCACACTTGGGCCATCCTCCTGGTAAGGAGATAACAGGGTCTCCCAGAGCCGCTTCCTGTGGAGGCCATTCTGTCCGTGCAGGTGAAGGCAGAGAAGCCCTGGACTTGGGCTGAAGTTGTCATCAGGACCCAGGAGACCAGTATATCCTCATAGAAGCATGCTGCCAGTACTTGGATTCCTTACTTTCTTGTATTTAATCTGCTATTGCCCTTATGGTTGTTGGGTTTTAATGGTGGTGATTAAAAGAAGATTCAGTCATCGTCAGAAGCACACACTGTCATTTCCGAATGGGAGAGTCTGAATTGATTCAATTCCTGGGCAGCACTTCTGTGCCATTTGCTTCGACTCTTTCGTCCTTCTCTCCACTGGGTTGCTATCATTTCCACCACAGTGGATTCATGTTGTTGAACCCCAAGCCCCCATCACTGTGTAAGACCCATGTTTCCTCCAGGGCTGTTTGGGAGACTCAGGTGAGCAGCATTCGCCCAGCTGTTGGGCGCCAGCAGCGAATCCTCCAAAACAGTCCCAAGCAGAGCAGGAGTTGGGTGGAGTGGAGGTGTGAGAGGAAGCGCGGCAGGCTTCAGTTACGTTGCTGAGTTTTTAGTTGCTCCTTTCCTGAAAGGCTGTGTCAACCTACCCTGGAAACACTTCCCTGGCAGCTCCCTGTAGGAGCTGCGGGCTACCTGCTGCCAGCACCTCTGTCTCCAACCTCGCCAGCTGCCTGTGGCTCAGCTGCCTTCAAGAGCCTCATGTCTCCTGTGTTATTAGAAGCTAACCTTTCTCCCAAGCAGCAGGAACATCATCTTTCTTCATTCGGGTGTTGGCTTTGTAGAAGGGGCTGGAGGAGGTAGGAAGGCAGGTGGTAAGAAGAAGGAAATATTGACAATGTGATTGAAAATACTTAGTCTGTCTCCTTATTTTAGAAAATTAAAGAGTGGTGGGTGTGGTGGGGGGTTAAATGGGGAAACGAGGTCCCGCCTTCGTCTGCTTTCCTACAGGGCCCCCCATGACCAAGGGCACTGGCTTTCCAATGGCTGCCTGTCCCCGCCAGGGTGGGGTCTGTGCTGGAGGTGTGCTTCTGTGCTTCATCTCTGACGTAGAACCGAGAAGCGGTAGTGGACTGGTAGAGAGACAGAGCCCCGGCCTGTGGGATTCAGTACAGGTTTTGACAACTTCAATGACTTAGCCCTGCATTAAATGGAACAGATTTTTTAAAAAATCAGTGAAGATAGAGAGATGGCAGTCAGGTAGGGGGCACTGAGGCTGAATGCCTAGAAACTAATCCTAGCAAACACAGGTGAGGGCTAACTATATGTTGTGCGTGCGTGTGTGCTAAGTCACTTCAGTCATGTCCAGTTCTGTGCGATCTCTGTCTATGCTATTCTCCAAGAATACTGCCGTGGGTTGCTCAGTCGTGTCCGACTCTGTGCGACCCCAGAGACGGCAGCCTACCAGGCTCCCCCATCCCTGGGATTCTCCAGGCAAGAACACTGGAGTGGGTTGCCATTTCCTTCTCCAGTGCATGAAAGTGAAAAGTGAAAGTGAAGTCGCCCAGTGGTGTCCAACTCTTTGCAACCCCATGGACCACAGCCTACCAGGCTCCTCCATCCATGGGATTCTCCAGGCAAGAGTACTGGAGTGGGGTGTCATTGCCTTCTCTGAACTATATGCTGGTACTTGTCAACTCATTTCTCAGAGTTGACACAGCTGCCCCCTCCCAGGTGGTGGGCCCCAGGGCAGATGCAGCCCTTCACCTTTCCCAGTATCTATGCCCGGCCCGTCTATCAGTTTAGCCTTGTTAGTCTCACTCCAGTCCAGAAAAATGTCTACTTCTGCTTTATTGACTATGCCAAAGCTTTTGATTGTGTGGACCACAACAAACTCTGGAAAATTCTTCAAGAGATGGGAATACCAGACCATCTGACCTCCCTCTTGAGAAATGAAGATATTAAGAAGAGGTGGCAAGAATACACAGAAAAATTATACAAAAGAGATCTTCATGACCCAGATAATCATGATGGTGTGATCACTCACCTAGAGCCAGACATTCAGGAATGCGAAGTCACGTGGGCCTTAGGTAGCATCACTACGAGCAAAACTACTGGCAGTTATGGAATTCCAATGGAGCTATTTCATATCCTTAAAGATGATGCTGTTAAAGTGCTATTCTCAATATGCCAGCACATTTGGAAAACTCAGCAGTGGCCACGGGACTGGAAAAGGTCAGTTTTCATTCCAATCCAAAGAAAGGCAGTGCCAAGAATGCTCAAACTACCGCACAGTTGCGCTCCTCTCACACGGTAGCAAAGTAATGCTCAAAATTCTCCAAGTGAGGCTCCAACAGCACATGAACTGAGAACTTTCTGATGGTCAAGCTGGACTTGTAAAAGAGGAACCAGAGATCAAATTGCCAACATCTGTTGGATCATCAGAAAAGAGAGTTCTAGAAAAACGTCTACTTCTGCTTTATTGCCTACTCCAAAGCCCTTGACTGTGTGGATCACAACAAACTGGAAAACTCATCAAGAAATGGGGATACCAGACTACCTTGTCTGCCTCCTGAGAAATCTGTATACAGGTCAAGAAGCAACAGTTGGAACTGGACATGGAACAACAGACCGGTTCCAAATAAAGAAAGGAGTACGTCAAGGCTGTATATTATCACCCTGCTTAACTTATATGCAGAGTACATCATGCAAAATGGCAGGTTGGATGAAGCACAAGCTGGAATCAAGATTGCTAGAGAAATATCAAGAACCTCAGGCATGCAGATGACACCACCCTTATGGCAGAAAGTGAAGAGGAACTGAAGAGTGTCTTGAGGAAAGTGAAAGAGGAGAGAGAAAAAGCTGGCTTAAAACTCAACATTTCAAAAAACAAAAGATCATGGCATCCGGTCCCATCACTTCATGGTAAATTGATGGGGAAACAAGGGAAACAGTGACAGACTTTACATTCTTGGGCTCCAAAATCACTGCAGATGGTGACTGCAGCCATGAAATTAAAAGACGCTTACTCCTTGGAAGGAAAGTTATGACCAACCTAGACAGCATATTAAAAAGCAGAGACATTACTTTGCCAACAAAGGTCCATCTAGTCAAAGCTATGATTTTTCCAGTAGTCATGTATGGATGTGAGAGATGGACTGTAAAAAAAGCTGAGTGCCAAAGAATTGATGCTTTTGAACTGTGGTGTTGGAAAAGATTGTTGAGAGTCCCTTGGACTGCAAGATCAAGGCAGTCGGTCCTAAAGGAAATCAGTCCTGAATATTCATTCATTGGAAGGACTGATGCTGAAGCTGAAACTCCAATACTTTGGCCACCTGATGCTAAGAATTGACTCATTGAAAAAGACTCTGATGCTGGAAAAGATTGAAGGCAGGAGGAGAAGGGGACAACAGGATGAGATGGTTGGATGGCATCACCAACTTGATGGACATGAGTCTGAGTGAACTCCAGGAGTTGGTGATGGATGGGAAGTCTGGTGTACTGCAGTCCATTGGGTCACAAAGAGTCAGACACAACTAGGCAACTGAACTGAATGGCTTTTTGCGTTGCATGGCATGCCATTCTCAATTCTCCACTTAAAGCCTCAGCTCCCAGCCCCCTGGAACCTATGCCTCCCAAAGAAAACATGTCTGAGGAAGTGATGTGGTAGCAGGCACAGGGACTGTTACACACTTAGCTCTGTGACCTCAGGCATACTGTTGAAATTCAGGGAACCACCGTCCATTGTCAAAGGAAGCTGCATGTGAGGAGCTTGCAAGGACACTCTATATCTAGCTTGTGCCCCTTTTCTTTGCCTGCCTTCTCACATGCTACAGTCTCTCATTCTTCAGTTATCATCGGACACTCAAGGGTAATGGACTCTGTGGCTCAGGTACAGGTGTATCATTTTCACTTAGACCTAAAGATCCGCCCACCAGAATTTTGTGTGCTTTAGAAAAAACTAGGGTGGGAGATGGCCATTTCAGATAAGAAAAAGAGCGTGCCAGGAAGGAGGTGCGTTCCTTTGTCAGATGAGAACAAGAGCAAAATGCAGAACGTGTTTGATGAAATAGAGAAAATCTTGAGAGTTCACAGAAGAAAACCAGAATTCTGAGTCTTCATAATAATTATGGCTGCCTTTTATTGAGTGTCTGCTACATGTTAGCAGAACTGTGTGGAATCCTTTCCATGCCTTCCCTCAGATGAAGATCCTGAAGCTCCGGTAGGTTCTCTGTGACTCTTCCTAGTGGCACACAGTCAGGGAGCGACGGGAGTTGAGGCCAGGCTGGCTGATGCCGGAGGCCAGCGCCTAGCCACTGCCCCACACAACGCTGGGCAGGAGACGGCCTGGCACTTATGCCCAAGTGTCCTCTCAGTGTGACCTTGAGCATATCACAGCCCCTCTTTGCATCACAGTTTCCTCATCATCCTAAAGGTGGGCTGTGCTGATAATTCAGACCCTTTCAGTTCTCCCTTCTGTAACAGCATCTCTCAAACGTTTCAGGCTGAGGAAAAGGCCGATGCCCTGAACAAGGAGCTGCTTATGACCAAACAGAAGCTGATTGACGCAGAGGAAGAGAAGAGAAGGCTGGAAGAAGAGTCTGCTCAGGTACGGGAGCATCGCCCCCCCCACACCCCTCTGTGTCTTGCAGATGCTTGAGAGCTGGGATTTCACTGCTGGCTTCCTCTTGGCCCTGGAGAACTCTGGGGACAGCTGGCATCAGGGTAAAGCAACATAATGGTTCTTAATAATTAAAATGTAGGAGACAATGAGGCAAAGCCCACGCTTTCACTGGGGCAGAAGTCCCTGTGTGTCAGCATGAGTGTGACCAAGAAGGTTAGCATTTCTGCGGAAGGAAAGCAGATGCCTCGTAGTCTGTGGCTCCTCCCCTGCTTGCCCTGTCCACAGCTGTCTCCCCGCAGAGCCCGCTCTGGGAGGCTTGTCCTGAGCACAGCCCCTGGGTAGGAAGAGCTTCAGATGATGCGCCCTGAGCAGGCTGGTTCTGCTTCACTGTCCGCCCGCTTCTCCTCTCAGTCAGGCGGCCCGAGGTGAGCGGTGACGGGGATGTCCCACGTAACCCCCGAGGCACTGAAGGGACAGCCGTGCTCCCATCAGCTTCTCCTCGACATTTGTCTGTCAACGTTCTCCGCCCAGGGTCCCACTGTGGGCTGCACTGACAGGGACTTCAGCCAGAGTTCCACCTGAAGCAGGGTTTGATGTTGTCAGGTGCTCTTCTCTCTTGGCATCAGGAGTAGGGTTCGTACTGCTAAGAGAAAGAGGAGGAGACAGGAGCGCCCCTCTGGGACTGTGGGTTCACCGCAGCACGGCAGAGCTCCTGCCAGGGCTTCCTGTCTGTCTTCCTCAACCGTCAGTCACCTTTGCTTTTCTTACTGTGCCCAGTTAAAAGAAATGTGCCGTCGGGAACTCGACAAGGCAGAATCCGAGATTAAAAAAAACAGCTCTATCATTGCGACTACAAGCAGGTGGGTCTGTGCCCCAGAAGTGGGCCACATGCTCTGGGCGCTCCGCTTGCCTGAGTGAGAGGTTTCCTCTCCACACTCCCACGTGTCCACTCGGCCCCTGGCCCTGCACGAGTCCCTGGGCTTCTGGACGGGTTACCGTGCTGATTCTCAGCCGCAAAATAGGGGCACTCGTGACTCTCCCGGAGAACTGGTGTGAGGCGTCCAGAGATGTTTGTGGAGCCCCTGGCCCAGGTCCCTCACACAAGTAGGCACTTAATCCCTGGAGGCTGCCCTGGTTCTTGGGAGCACTTGAGGCTCCGGCTGCTCCCGTGTGGTCCTGTGGCGTGGAGCCCCCTGTCCCCTTGAGGCTCCGGCTGCTCCCGTGTGGTCCCGTGATGTGGAGCCCCCTGTCCCCCGCCGGCCATTCTGACAGCATGACTGAACTGGCCTTGTGCCTTCTGTCCGGGGCCCCCTGCTGGCTCCGGAGTCTGGCGTGTCTGCAGCGCTGACCACCGAGTGCACTCTGGCGCTGAGGGGCTCTCACAGGTCCTGGGCTGATGGATGCGGAGGTGAAGGAGCCAGAGCGCCCTCTGCCCACTGTCATCTGCCCCTCCCGCTCAGTACTGTCTCAGTTCATGGTCCAGCCTCCACTGTAGAATTCACCATGAGCCCAGACTGTGCAGATTATGACTCTGCTGAAGAGACTGTTGTTTGAATACCCTGTTTGTTTCCTCAGATTTGCTCTCAGTTGAGTGAAAGATTGGAGAAGCAGCAAGCTGCTAATAAAGTGGAGATTGAGAAAATTCGGGTAAGTTTTCATTTATCAAAGAGATTTTATCCCCCCTAGTTCATTTAATGGCTATATTCACAAAAAATTTGGGAAGGGGGATATTCCACTTGGATTTCAAAAGTGAGAGAAGCTGATGCGTTCCTGACAAGGCAGCTGTCAGGACCTGGTTCAGCAACAGCTCATGTTTTGCCTCTTTCCATTGGGTAGGGGATACAGATCAGACCAGAGAGTTCTGACTTCAGACCTCAAGGTGCAAGTGTCCCTTTTCTTTATAAATTTGTACAATGTCCTCCTCTGGATTACTTTGCTTGTAAAAAAACAAAATGGAATGCAAGAGCCCTGAGACCTGAGCTGTTGTCCGTGACTCCTGCAGCCCCATGCTGAGGCAGGAGGGCCCTGTGAGTGGCAGGCTCCACTTGAGGGCGGGAGCTGCAGAGGCCCGGCCACGCCCCATGATTTTCTGTCTCGTGGGGACATCTGCCTCCTACTATAATGGACCCAGATACAGTGAGAGCCGGAGTTTGTAAATGTTTTGTTCCTTGATATTTTCTTTATTATTAGACTACTTGTCAACTTTTACTAAGATGAGTAATTTACTGAAAGATACTTTACTAACATATTTACAACTGGGTGGACAGAAATGTGGGAGAGTTCATGACCATTTTTGATGAAGCAACATTTTACCTGGAGCAAGGTGATGCTTGGCCTCTCCCATAAGCAGTGTTTAACCAGCAGTACCAATTTTTTAACCAAAATTTATTTTCTGATTCTAAAACTAATCATGTTCATTGAAGAAAATTGGAGAATAGGAATAAAGGGGCAGGGGAAGAAAGCCTTACAATCTTACTACCCAAAGACTACATCACCATTAACACTTCAGTGTGTGTTCTTTAAATGTTTGTATTTCCTCTGACATACAGATTTTCTTTCAGCCTAAGATATGCGTTTTTTTCAAATTTACATCTGAAGTTGGGACATATTTTATAACTAATGGCTTTTGTGGTTTCACTGGCAGGATATTCTCTTAGAGGAAAATGAAATGATGTTTCTTATAGTCATTGCTATCTTATTTTCATGAAATGTAGTATGTATTTGTAACTATGCTTTAACATTTTCATGTCCTAGTTCACCCAGCACCATAACGTTTTTACCAAATTATGAAAAATTCCTCAAAAACCTTTCCGAGGCTGCATACTTGTTGTATAAATGTACAGCGCATTCTATGTAATTTCTCCCAGGAGCGATAGCTTATCTCCTCACCTCTTTTTTGTGTCTCTGATTCTACAGTGAAATTCCTTGTAATGAATCTTTATCTAGTCGCTCCTTTTTCATGTTTTTAGCTAAGGTTCCTAGACGTTTCACAATGACTGGCTCAAGACATAACAATATGTGTATGGCTTTTGGTATGTAACGCCAGGTGATTTTTCCAGTAGGTCATCTAACAGTTTACAAAAAGAGTGTAGTTTTTCTGAAGCTGTAGTGCTCAGCCAGGCTCCCTAGGAAGGAGATGCTCACAGCTTCACGCCTCCTTTGTCTCTTTACATCTGACCTTCAATTTCAGCAAAAAGTAGATGACTGTGAACGCTGCCGGGAATTTTTCAACAAAGAAGGGCGCATAAAGGGCATGGGCTCAGCTAAGGAAGTTGTGGATGAGGATACAGACGAGGAGAAGGAAGCACTCAAGAACCACTGAGAGAGATGGAGCTGGAACTGGCACAGACCAAGCTGCAGCTGGTGGAAGCAGAGTGCAAGATCCAGGTGACGGTCGCGGCCTCGGGTTCCCGCCAGCCCGCTGCCTCTGATGCAGGGGGCCCAGACCTGCGTGAGGGTGTGGTTTTCTGGGGCTACACACCTCAGAAATGATGTTGACGGTTTGAAGTTTTTTTCCCTTTTAAATTTTGACCATAATCTTCCTGGGAAGAAGCCTGTTACTTGTTATTTACTAGTGGACGTTTAATTAACATTTAGCCTGTCCTAAGAATTGGGCTTTCTCATGAGAATTGTCCATCAAACTTGGAATCCTTCTGGTGGAGGAGAGAACACATGATTTGAAATCGCAGCTGCACCACCAAACTCTCTGACATTGTGTTAGTAACCTCCTGACACTTGAGGTTCCTCATCTGCCAGTGGAGATGACAAGGGTCACTCTTATCGTTTGCTTTGAAGACTAGAAAAGATAATGCACAGAAGGGGCTCAGCATGGTGTCTGAGGGCTTCACAATACCAGCTTTTATGTTCCAGCTCCTATCATTTAACCAGCTTTGTGCCTTAGGACTTACTACCTAATTTATCTGAGCCTCCTTTCCTGAAGAAACTGGGACTTATTTTGGTCATCTTTATACTGCACAGCTAGTTCCGGCAGCACTGCTGAGCACAGGGCAGGCACCAAGCGCAGAGCGTGGGGGAACCAAGTTTAGGATTAAAGCTGAACACCTGGTCTCCCCATCACATTCATCATCGGACACCTGCTTGCCCAGGCCCCATTTCAGCTGCTGGCGCTGCAGAGCTAAGACGCGGCTTGGGTGACTGTCCGGGTAATTAGGAAGGGCCTCACCAAGGGCAGTGTCTGATCAGAGAATGAAGAGGTTGCAGCTGGTGAAGGGGAGGAACACTGAGCCAGCAGAGGGCATGGCATGTCCAACAGCACAGAGGGAGCAGTGGGCCTGCCTGAAGGTCCAGATTTGTGAGGCATCTCACATGTCTTGCTAGCAGTCTAGACTTCTAAGGTGCTTGCTGGAAATTAATGCTGCGTTCTTAGCTAAGAGTGTTTGGCCTGACTCCTGGTGTGCAGTGGTAGATGGAGGGTGAGATGCTCAGATAGGAGGCTGTTTTGAGGTCTTCACTAGAAAAGGTGGCAAAGCTTTTGGCTCTCCAGATCTTTCTGTGCCAGTTTTGAGAGCTGGGATGGGGGGTGGGGGGAGGTGTTTCCAGAAGTGTCTCAGGAGGAGACAGACTTCACTTGTTGCCTTGGCTCAGCTCAGGGGAGGCAGTGTCCTTTGCACAGGAGACCATCCTCACGCCCATTGTTGCTCTTCCAGGACTTGGAGCACCATTTAGGCCTTGCCCTCAACGAGGTCCAGGCAGCCAAGAAGACGTGGTTTAACCGAACACTGAGCTCCATAAAGACGGCAACCGGGGTTCAAGGGAAAGAGACTTGCTGAGAGCAGCTGCTGCCTCCAGACCCTTCAGAAAACAGGACACCTTTTGCTGCCTTCTTTGGCCAGATGTGTGATTCTGTGACATGTCCCAAGACAGAGTGTCCGTAAGTCAGATCCATAGCAGCCTGTCGGGAGGTCACCGTGGACCGGAGCTTGTGAGGCCCTCCTCACTGCTGATACTAACAGGCCTGCCGACTCGCCTGCCACTCTGGACACTCCCGAACGTCACTCCTCCATGTGACCTCCGGCCTCCTCCCAGTTAGGTCAGCTCATACCCAGCCCAACATCCGAGTTGACGTTATCAGAGTTTGGGGATCTTTCAGGCTGTTGGTTTTTTTCTAAACCTTTTTTTTTTAATACACACACACATACAAATATATATATATATATAAATATATATATATAGGGGGACATAGGGCAGGGGATCAGTAACTCAAGTATCTGCTCCAGTACCAGCAGAGGGTCCTCCGGGTAGACATGGAGAAGCACTTTGTTTAAATAGGAGGGTTTCATGGTTGTAGTTGAAGCCACCTGGTTTTGTTAAACTCTACAATGCACAGGTTTTGGTTTGGCATTATTTACATGTTTCTGATCAATTCTATGCAACTCTCATAGTTTCTTGTTTTTATTGTTAGCTGCCAAATGACTCCACAGTGCTGGGGTGGGTGACTTGACCGACTGTGAGACTGGATTAATCATAACGTGGACAAATCTTATTTTGCTTAATGTGTGTGTGTGTGTGTGGATATCTTTTTCCCAGTGCACCCAACTGACAGTGTTTAAATCCCAGACTAGGACTGATCTGCACAAGTTAATTATGTGGCTATTTGAGACTTACTTCATTCAAGGCTTGCTGGGCTCTGCTCTCCACCCTGCTGTTGAGAGCTGGGAAAAGCACCTTCACTTCAAGGTTCCTAGTGTTCTTGCACAACAGGTTGTACAAGTGAGAAAGACTTGGAGTTGTGTGTGTCTGAGAGAGAGAGTGTGTGGATGTCAGGCTGTGCAGACGCACATGCCAGGAGGCCCGCGTGCTGCTGGCCTGGGCCCTGCCCGCCTGGGCCCTCCCTGGGCTGAGGCCAGTGCTCTTCAGAGCACTTGCTCTGAGCCTTGCTCTTCAGATGGGCTGCAAGTTCTCACTTCAAAACTATAGAATGAGGGTTTTAGCACGTTTAAAAAAAATAACTTTAGACTTTTAATTTATATAGTGATAATGCTGACAGGCTGTCTCGCAGATGGTTCTGCCGTCTTCTCTGCGTGCAGTGTGCAGTAGCTGGTTACAGGAGGCACTGGTTTGTATATAAAGACACTTGGGTGGTTTTGTATCTCTTTTTCCCTGTTGGCTGTATTAACACTTGCTGAGGTCATCTGTGATAAGGGAGGTAACAAGCGGCAACCCCTGGTCCCCCCAGACCATCCCCTCCACTGCTGTCTGTCCTGTTCTTGTTCAGTTACCAAACCAGCTACGCGCCCATCTAAAACTAGGTGTGTGGACATTGTGCTAGGGTAGTTTCCATGTGTCAACTTTATGAATTGAAATATAAACCAGTAAAATTGTATTACTCTTTCTTTTGTTGGTTTTATTTTAACAGCATATTCATTAAATATTTTGGTACAAACAGCATCGCTTTGTAAAAACATTATCATTACATGCTCTTGCCCACTTCCTCCGCCGCTCCTGCTCTGGGCTGAGATGTGAGTGAGCAGCTGTGCGTGCCAGGCCCGTGGGGGTTGGTGGCGGAGTCAGGGGAGAAGACACAGGCTTCATCCCCCAGGGGCTACTGCCGGCACCTTCTTCGTGAGCAGTGTCCATCCTGGAGAAACAAAGGGCTGTGGTGACAGGTGAGACATGACTCGTGTGCTGCAGGTTCAAGGAAGTCCTTATGCAGGTGAGGGAGTAGGAAGACCTAAGAGACAAAAGCATCTTACCAGGCCGAGATGGAAGAGGGCACCGCGGGCCCCAGATGTGCACGTGCAGGGCAAGCAGCCGAGGGGCAGCAGTGGTCAGTACCCAGCCTCTCCGGGAGAGTGCTCCTTCCGACCACTGCTGGTCTTCCTGGTCTTCGTATGCCGCAGCCCCCCAGGAGGCGGCTCCCAGACTGGCCGTCCTTCTCCACCTCACCCACTTCTCTGCAGCAGGAAGAAGAGAGCAGTGCTCCCCCGACCCGACAGCCCCTGCTTGCTTGACCTGCCCTCCACAGCCCCCACACCAGCCTCTGGATGAAGCAGGCTGAGCTGCAGGCCCCGGAGAAGGGAAGGCGGTGAGTGAGCCCTGCCTTATCTTTTCTCCACGGCCCAGATGCTGGCCTGGGGCCTGGAAAGTGGCTGGGCTGTGACAGCAGCTCTCCGAAGGCCGGCACAGGGACTCCAGAGGACAGGTGGGGCCCCTTTGCTGCTCAAGGCCAGAGGGCACGTTTCTGGGATCCATGTTCCCGGCCAACCAGGTCAAGAGTCCAGCCCCTGGCTTTTCCCTGCCCCAGGGTCACAGTGTGAGGAGGATAGGGGTTTGCAGAAATCGTTCACTCAGCAGCTGTGCCCTTTCAGGAGAAAGGCACCCTTGGCCCGTCAGCCTTGGCAGACCTAAAGTGAGCAGGGTCATCCCAAGAGAATGAACGAGCTCCACCTTGGGTGAGGGTGGGCCTGGACGAAGTGGTCTGGTGACTGGGAAACTGCTGGAACTCAGAGTGGGAGGGGATGCGGGGGTGGTTGTGTGCAGCAGAGGGGCCAGACTAGCACCCCCAGAAGCTGAAGCAGAGTGTAGGTTTCAAGAAGCCTGGCTGTGAAGGTCAGTCGGGGGGAAGGAGGGTGGTTGGAGGGAACCGTGGTAGGAAGAGCAGGGACCGTGAGACTTCGTGCTGGAAATCTGGATCCTGGCTCTGACCATGTGACCAGGGCTCCACGTCTTCCCCGACTGCAAGACATGAGACAGGCTGAGTAGCCTGTGGAGCAGATCTCCAGGGGCTGCTTGCTGTCAACACAGGCTGAAGGCAGCTCAGAACAAAAGGCAGGAGGGATCCACCACCCAGTCTTCAGGAGTGCTGTCTCCGTCTGTTCTGAACCCCAAGTCCTGATAGCAGAGAGCACCGTGCGGGGAGTGAAGGAAAGAAAAACCCTCTAGAACTAAACCCCAAATAGCACTCTCAGCTCTGAACTGCGCAGGAGCTGTGCAGAAAGAGTAGGTGCCAGGGGAGGAGTTGCCTGGCCTCTCGGACCATTTGGTTCACGTGGATGATGGATGTGTGAAAGGTTATAGTGCTTCACTTGCTCAGAGAGATGTGTGATTCTCACCCTGGGATTCAGGCCGCCACCTCAGCTTAAGGCAGATGAGCTCAGAGTGGCTGGGGCGCTCAGTTCCAGAACAAAAAGACTTGAGCACTACCTAGCCCTGCCCTTCCCCCATTGCTGTAGGTGTACGAATCTGGCCCATGGAGAGGTTTCTGGCCCAGACCCTGTGGTCTCTCAGCTCCCAGCGACCAGCAGGGCAGCTGCTTTAAGATGACCACATGGGCAGCAGGTAGGAATAAACTCGCGCCGTTTCACCACAGGCGCACCGGGCTTCCCAGGTGGCTCAGCAGGAAAGACTGCCTGCAATGCAGGAGATGCGGGTTTGACCCTGGGTTGGGAAGATCCCCTGGAACAGGCAGTGGTAACCCACTCCAGTACTTTTGCCTAGAGAATCCCCATGGACAGAGGAGCCTGGTGAGCTGCAGTCCATGGGGTCGCTAAGAGTCTGACGGAACTGAGCACGCACACATGGGCACAGCTGGACCAAAACCCTGGGTTCAAGCCAAGCCACGACCTTGGGTGCTCACCTCCAGTGGGAAGGTCACGTCTCCCTCCTGAGCTCCTCTCCGTCTCTGCCATGGCCTCAGCACTCACCTCTATCATGGGTGCTCGTGTTAAGCTCGACCCTTCTCCTGTGGTCTCCCTCCAGTTAATGGGAACAGCCCTGTCAAGTGATGCTGTCCCCAGACGAAGGTGAAAAGGCTTGCCCGTGGTGACAAGACCTTGGATTTCAGTGCTTTCTACCCGGTACCACCACCACCACCTTCTCTAGCCCAAAGCCAGGCAAACAGTGCCCCTCCCGTGAAACCCTGGTTCAGGTGGAGCAGGGCCCCCGGGAGAGAGCAGCAGCTGGCTGGCTCCCCTTCCCATCAGTGCGCCCACCCAGGGCTTTCATCTACTCGCCTGGCTCCCCCAACACCGCTCCCTGGGCTGCCGGCCGTCTTTCTCATTCTTCCGGGGTTGAGCAGTTACTGCAGAGCCTCACACACGGAGCAATGGGAAGAGCTTTTTTTTTTTCAAGCTGCTGCCACCATTTAGAAGTTCTCCCTTGGGCAACTGCTTTTACCTCTGTAAGCCTTGGCGTCAAGTGAGGAACAGGCCAAGAGTAAGGCTGAGGCAGGTGTGAGAGGCAGGCGCCTAGGCGAGGCAGTGGCCACAGCTCAGCACTGCCTGCGCCAGCTGTGGGTCAGAGGCTCAGGCAGCGTAGCTCGCATCATTAGCAAAGAAGCAGAGCTTCAGGGACTGTAAACAGGAGTAGGGCTGAGGCCTGGCCCTCTGCAGTGAAGGGAAGGTCATTCTCAGGTGCTGAGCTGGAGGGTCCAGGTGGCTCTGCACTTGACCCTTTCATAAGAGCCAGAGTAAATCCTGCACAGAAAAGTCCAGCCCAGTGCTGTTGAAGACAGAAGCTTTTATTTTTAGTTCATCCAAATGAAGAAAATGCAACATGTCAGGGCATTACAGACAAGCTGCAGCAGCCAGACAAGAAGGTCAGTCAGTCTGTTAAAGAGTCCAACACAGTCAGTGTGGAGGAGCCGCAGTGTGGACGCTGCCTGTGGGAGTCGGGGTGCAGAGAGTCCCTGTGATGAAGGCCAGGCGTCTCTGGGCGAGGCACTGGAGACAGTCCACACGTGCAGGCTGCTGCCTCAGCCTTACAGCTCAGAGTCCTGCGTGTACTCACTGCCCCAGAGCAGGGACGATCCACGGGGCTCACATTCTCCAATGTTTTTTTTTAATATAATACACAACATAGTTATTGCCAAGGACTTTGCAGTTATACTATGTACACTTTTGTATTCAGAAAAAAACATAGTAAATACAGGTATTTTAAATAGATTTCTAAAAGCTATCTTCATCACCAGACCAGAGTGAGAGCTAGTTAGCCACAAGTTTGATGTCCTCTGTGTAACTGTGCAGTCAACCAGAAATGCTTTCTACCCACAACTACGTGCGGCACCGCCTGAACCCCTGTCCTGGGGCTGAGGGAGGGCTGAGACTGAGCAGGACCCCTTCCTCCTCTGTAAGGGACAGATGCCCCTTCAGCAGCTCAGGGCCTCAGGTCTAGACTGGCTGCTCGGAATGGGTGGGCAAGGCTCAGCAGCCACCCTCCGGGAGCCCTACTACATGGCAGGTGGACCAGGGTGCCGGGACTGTGGGACCCACAGGCCAGCCCCTCCCCCGGCCCACCTGCCTCACTCCTGCCCATGCCCTGGCCCTACCTACGCCTCCTTCAGGAGACCTGCCTTTTCCTCATTGTGTGGCTGGGCCCCAGCCAGCCACCGAGAGAGACTCAGCACAGCGGGGTCGCACGGTCTCTAGTCTGCTGAGCTCACAGGTACCGAGGGGACAACAGGCTCCTCCACTGCCGAGAGCTGTAGTAAATGACATCTGCCCGAGACAGGTGGCGCATGATGCCTTCAGATTTCATGAGAGACAGAGGCACCCCCTGACCAAGCATTCCCTTTGCGGCCTCAAGACCCTGGAAAGAAAGTCTGTCTGGAGGTTGACAACAGGTCATGAGTCATCCTGAACCACCCTTGATTCCTGGGACATGGGGAAAGTCCCCTGCCACCTGAGAAGCCACCATAGTAAGGGAACAAGGGGACCAGCGGTGCTCCGTGTCCACAGTGCACCCCTACTTTGCAGAGAACTCCACTCCACCACATAGGGCTGGCCTGGCCGGTGAAAGAAGAGGTATTTCAGGAACCTGACTGAACTCCCAACTATCCCTCACGTTACAGGTATTTTAAATAGATTTCTTAAAAGCTATCTTCATCACCAGACCAGAGTGAGAGCTAGTTAGCCACAAGTTTGATGTCCTCTGTGTAACTGTGCAGTCAACCAGAAATGCTTTCTACCCACAACTACGTGCGGCACCGCCTGAACCCCTGTCCTGGGGCTGAGGGAGGGCTGAGACTGAGCAGGACCCCTTCCTCCTCTGTAAGGGACAGATGCCCCTTCAGCAGCTCAGGGCCTCAGGTCTAGACTGGCTGCTCGGAATGGGTGGGCAAGGCTCAGCAGCCACCCTCCGGGAGCCCTACTACATGGCAGGTGGACCAGGGTGCCGGGACTGTGGGACCCACAGGCCAGCCCCTCCCCCGGCCCACCTGCCTCACTCCTGCCCATGCCCTGGCCCTACCTACGCCTCCTTCAGGAGACCTGCCTTTTCCTCATTGTGTGGCTGGGCCCCAGCCAGCCACCGAGAGAGACTCAGCACAGCGGGGTCGCACGGTCTCTAGTCTGCTGAGCTCACAGGTACCGAGGGGACAACAGGCTCCTCCACTGCCGAGAGCTGTAGTAAATGACATCTGCCCGAGACAGGTGGCGCATGATGCCTTCAGATTTCATGAGAGACAGAGGCACCCCCTGACCAAGCATTCCCTTTGCGGCCTCAAGACCCTGGAAAGAAAGTCTGTCTGGAGGTTGACAACAGGTCATGAGTCATCCTGAACCACCCTTGATTCCTGGGACATGGGGAAAGTCCCCTGCCACCTGAGAAGCCACCATAGTAAGGGAACAAGGGGACCAGCGGTGCTCCGTGTCCACAGTGCACCCCTACTTTGCAGAGAACTCCACTCCACCACATAGGGCTGGCCTGGCCGGTGAAAGAAGAGGTATTTCAGGAACCTGACTGAACTCCCAACTATCCCTCACGTGTGGGCCCTCATCACAACCTGGGCGTCAGGGCCGCAGCTGAGGGAGCCTGTGAGGTGAAGAGTCAAGGAGGCTCAAAGGTGCAATGCAAACAAGGAAAGGAGTGTAAGCTTAACCACAACTTAAGCCCGAGGGTGTTTGTGAGGAGAGGTGCTCGCGCCATCCTGAAGGGAGCAGAGAAGAGGCTGGATACTGGGAATTAGGTGCATCCTGGATAATAAAGTACAAATGGAGAAGACAGTCCTCTAGTTGTCTATGACTCATTTCCCTAAACAAAAATTTTTAAAGTTCCCAGAACAAATATTTAGGCTAGATTCAAAAAAGGACTTTTAGACCATCATCTGTTTCCCTAAGCAGGAAAATGAGACAGACGGCATCAAGCTTAGGACCGTGGGCTAGGACAAGGCGACTCCACAAGGGTCTGGGTGCCCCGACACGAGTAAGCTCCCTGTGAGGCCAGAGCTGCTGTGCAAGTATACGCCTGGTGCCACAGCCAGCTGCACCTCTGGAAGATACAAGCCACGTGCGTTAGAGGGAGTTACACACCTACTGGCATCCCAAGAGCCCCACCAGGAGCCAGATGAGCCCAGCAGCAGCAGCGTGCGGGCCCTGCAGCCACAGCTTCTCAGCAGCTCTATTTCTACCACCCTCACCTGACGCGACAAGCTCACTCAAGCAGGCAGCACCAACACCCTCACCTGCTGGCTCCGTCCCCAGAGGACACACAGGCCACGCAAGGCTGGCCGCACCCCCTCCCAGCTGGGGGGCCTGTGCTCTTGAGGCCAGCACCCTCCTGACTTCCATCCACTTCACAGGAGAATGCTGGCAGCTCACAGCCCTGAACTTCACCTCGGTTCTCAGTCAACAGCTCTGCCCTTCGTTTGCCTAGAAACACTGAGGGAAAATACTGTGGACAGTAGAAAGCACTTGTTTTTTTTCATTGCCCCAGCTTCACGGAGCACTTTGGGGCAGGCACCGTGTCCGATGCGCAGTCGTCCCTGGCATCTGCCAGGCACCTGAGCGGCGACTACTCCAGCCTGTGCATCACCTCAGCAGTTCAAAGGCTTCACCTCCCTCCCACTCCTGCATAAAGCTTTCTTGCCAGGTGACTCCATTCTGAAGCGAGGGAAGCCCATCCCTAGCATTTTTCACCCTCGTACACCAAGGCCCTCAGCCAGCATTAGACCTGAGACAAGGTTTCCTTGATGTTGCCCTTGTAAGGGACTTCTGAGTAGCAAGAGAGAAGCAGCACAAAGGCGGCAGACTCGGCCTCAAACACCGGGCCCCTAATGCCACTGGCGGCCAGAAAAGCTGTCCGACTCGCGGGCCTCCCCTTCCCACTCGTTCCAACACAGTAAGCAAACCGGGTGAAAAGTCCAGATTGTAACAAGCCTAATCTTCCCCAAGCAGAAGATCTTTCTAAAACAAGCCTGTGCTCACGTCACCGTCCTGAGCAACCTCCCACCAGCTCCTGAGCACCCTGAGCTCACAAGTTCCTCTCCGGAGCTGGGTCACCCCGGCTTTCTCTCGCTTCAGCACCCGTTCCCCAAACAGGACCCACCTGAGCTCAAAACCTGAGGTCCTTCTGGGCAAGAGCTGCACACCTAACAGACGCGCGGGAAGCCTTGTGGGAAGGTGGATGGGTCCAGGCAGCAGATGTGAGGAAACTTCCAGTCACGATTATGCCAGAGGAACTGGAAAGCAGGAATTGGAGGAGAGTGGCTCACAGCTGTCTGTACACTGCTCGGCTGCTTCAACAGCAGCGCCAGGTGGCCACGACCACCGAACAGGCCACACAGCCTCAAAGATTCACCGACACCAGGCCTAAGGCTGCGTCCACGTTGTGACACATGGAAAGGCCCCCTGGGCTGAACAGAGAGACTCCCGAACATCCCAAAGGCTTGATGGGCTGTGTCTAGTGAACCTTGACCTTTAGGGCTCTGACAAGTGCTCTGACCACCGCTGCCTCTTGCTCCTCAGCAGAGCAGCAGAACTGCAGGCGCGCAGAAGCACCACGCCCTCCCCCCCAACTCCCCGAGCTCCCTGCCCTCCTGGGCGGAGTGAGCACATTTACTAGTAATCTTAACAGTCCCGCCTTTTTCTCTTTAAAGTACCTGGAGAACAAGTGCATACCTCCCCTGGCTAAAGACCTTTTTCTACAGATGCTGGATCCAAGAGACTCCACTTCTTGCCAGGTGAAGAGGCCAGAACATTACTTTAAAAAGCAGAAGCCCCTGGACCATCTACTACCTGCCACTCCCTTGACGGGCAAACTCGGCAGAGCTGGCTACAAACCTCTCCATCCATCACCAAAAAGCTTCCCAGAGACACGGGAGGGGCACGGGGCGCCATGCCCACCAGACTCCCACCTCCTGGCGCAGTGGAGACAGCCCCTGCCACCCCCATTTCTATTGGTCTCAGGCACCACTGTCGTCCATCACCTACTGCACAGGGGACCCCAGTGCCCTTGCTGGGTGTGGGTTCCTGTGGTTCCCTGGCCCCACAGCCTCCAGCCCAACCCAGGCAAGAAGCCTGGACGTGAAGAAATGCCCTCCCTGCCTCTCAACCCCTTGGCTGCCTCCCTCAGCCAGCCACCATCCTTCAGAGCACCTGCACCAGCCTCTCCGTTCAGTCCGTCCTCATCCAGCTGTCCAAACTGACCCTCCAGAGTCCTCTCACCATCCTAGAGGATGGTCATCACTGAGGGCACAGCACCTTTCACAGAGGGGCCCCAAACTGCACACCCATGTGCCATTCCCCTTCCTAGCCCTCCCAGTTCCATCAACAAGCACCTCCACACTGTCCCTTCTGCACACACCACACCGCCTTCCTCGACACCCGGCTGCCCCACCGGGCCCGTGGATGCCCGTCTCTGTGGGAAGCCTCGGCTCTCTCCCCGGAGCCCCTCACTCTCCGAGTCCCTCAGTTCTCAGTCTGCACGGCCTAGCTCTGCTCCTGGATGGAGTGGGAGTACCTCTCGTAAGCATCCCCCCGCTTCCTGGGCTCCTTGGTCAGGTTTCACCTTCTACTCAGCTGTTTAAGCTGAAAATCCTGACATTTTCCTCGGCTGCTCCTTCTGCCCCAGCACAGCGTGATTAGGAGGAGAAAGTGACAGTGGATGTTTCCAATATAGCCATGTGCCCAGGACGGGAGACATGGTCCCCGGAGTGGCAGCAGGCTCATCGGCCTTCCGTGCTGACTACGCTGAGCACTGGGCTCCACATGGCCAGGAGACCAGGACACTGGGCAAGAAGCCAGCGGTGTGGGCTGTCAGTGTGCACAGAACACGGATGTGACCGGTGACACTCCCAAGACCACTTCTCCCCCCTTGGCATATGCAGTTATTGGAAACACTCACTGCCACCTTAACTGCCCAACTGGCTCTCTGGAGCCACATAAGACAAGTAAATAGAAGCTGTCAGAATACCTGGCAGAGAGGTCCACAGTGTCTCCAAGTCTGCCCTTCACCAGCCTCACTCTCTCTTGAGGTTCTTTCCGCTTTCCTGAGCTCCTCAGGGGCCACCTTCCAGATGATGTGGAAGGAGGAGGGACTCCCCTCCAGGGTAATGGCACAACCACCATACTTTCCATAAAGCTGCCTCTACAGATGTCAGAGAGCTGAGCAACTTCTGAGATCAGCTACAGGCTGGAAGGGCCCAGTGAGACCCTGGCCCCAGAACTCTGGAAAGGTGACTGAGGACAAGCCCTTCAGTTAGAGCAGCAGAGGCCTAGCCAGAAACAGGACCGCAGACAACCAGACGTAGATGAAGCTCAACAAAGAAAAAGCACCTGCCAACAGCACGCCCCTCCCCCTCGCCCGGGGCCCTCTCCAGTGGCAGCTGCTGGTTTGCGCTTTATCACAGGGTCTGTGATGGTACAAAAAGTTGATCTGTGTAAACAGCGATGCAGCTGACAAAATGACGACAACAAGCAGGCCACCTGGGCCAAGGATGGGTAGTCATAACCCTGCCCAGGAGCCCCTGCCATGTCTGAGCAGCCAGAGAAGAAGGCATCTGAAGTCTGCCTTCTTTTCCCCTGGTGGGGAGTGGGAGGGAGTCAGGGAGAGTAAGGTTGTTTTGTCTCAAGCTACACAGGATATATTCCAGAAGTCTGGAAGAAAGGTAAGTAGGGTGAATGCATCATGAAGAGAAGAGGAAACTGTTGCCAAATGGTTTTGGAAAATAGGACAGGCAGCAGACTAGACTGCCAACACCAACCACTAGCGTGAGCACAGTGCTACGGGAATAGGTGGCCTGGGCCGCTTACTGGCTGTGTAATTTTGGGCAGGTCGTTTTGTGTAAGCCTCTATTTCCTCATCTGTCAAAGGAAAGAACTACTAGACCCCACAGTTGTGGTGGTGTTCAAATTTCCTCCCTAAGAAAAGGCTTCTGTGAACTCTAAAAACAGAAGAAATGGCACTGCTTCCGTGTGGTCAAAAACTCACTGATTAGCAGCCACAACGTTTGCCACAAATGAGCTGGCTGGGTCTCAGAGTCTCTTGGCTTCGATCTTCTTGTCTGTGGAGTGGGAGCCCCATCCCTGCGCCGCTGCTGCTCTGAGCAGGACCATCGGGGCGGGGCGTGGAGACAGCCCAGAAAGGGCGCTGCTGCCGCACACGCATGGAGCCAGGCCTTCCACAGGCCACCGCTCGGGGACTCCTGCAGTCTGCCTGACGAGAGGGTTCTTCTCCCTGACCGCCTCCAGGATTATGGCTCATGGCTCAGAAAAATGGCCAGCTGTCAAGCATGGCAGTGACTTGGGGTCAGGGAAGACTCTCCCTGAAGAGGATTCCGTATCCATCCCCACACCCCCCGGACCCTGAGCAAAGACCCAGCCGGCACTAACCTGCTGAGGGGCCACTCCTGGCTGGCAGAACAGGCCACTGCCACCTGTCCCCACCCCCATCTCTGCCCAGCACTTGCCCAGGGCCACCTCTGCCCCAATGAGCCACACTTCGCCAACTCTCCTTCAGAGTCTGGCTCCGACACCCCCACTTCCAGTCTCAGGCCAGACAGCGTGTACTCAGAAAACAATAGCTGAATGAAAACATACACCTCAATTTCTCACTAATATTCAAACAGAAAAACAAGCCTCAAATACAAAAGCTTCCTCTGTTTATACAGCCACATCTTAGCCTTCCAATCTATCTTTTCAGTTTGTTGATCTTTTCCAGTCACTCTAAAAGAAAATAGCCCTATTTTCAGCCAGGATACTGGTCTAAAATGACCTCAAGTTAAAGCGTAGACTCCAGCACAGATCCAAGGACTGGCCTGAGCCTGTGAGCTCCAAAGACCCTATGACAGTGAGGCCCCTGGCTTGTGTTCAGGCCGTGTAGAGGCTCCACATGGCTGTGCCTCGCTGTCCACACACCACCTTCCTGTCACCCAGCGTGATTTCTGCAGAAAAAGGCACTGGCACTTAAAGCATCTGGGTTTCATGCTTGGCTCTAGCCCTTCACTCTGAGCGTCAGTCTTTTTCACCTGTGAAACATACCACCTTGAAGAGGGCTGAGAAGAAAAACGTCCAAGTGCCTGGCACACACAAGATAACAATTTTAGCATCTTTCCCCCTGCTCGCTCTTCCATCCACTGCTGCCCAGAGGCGCCCCAGATGAACTGACCTGAGGGCTATCAGTAACTACTTGGGACATTCAGCTAACATGTGAAATGCAGAGACTGTTCTTCCATATGGCACAAAAGCGTCGAGGAGAAACTGAAGCAAAGCCTAGAGAAACCAGGCGCCTAGGCAGCGCTAAGAGAACACCCTCCCGGCAGCGGCTCATTCCCTCACGTCCTTGGGGCCATAAGCAGCAAAAAGATGACTCAGGACCACATCTCCAGCTAGGAGATGCTAATCTGACTCTCAAGCAGCCCGGGCAGATGGTGGCAATCCCCATGCTACCCACCAGCAGAGACAGCGGAGTTCTGCCAAGAAAGACCCTCCTGAGAAGGGCCAACTAATTAAGGTGTTACCTACTGATCAGTTAAGACAAGACGAAACAAACAAAATCCGAGGCCTTCCCACAGAGTTTATTAATGAAGCAAGGATACCACTCAACAGCCACAGCAGTGGAGTGGGGTCACTTCTGCCAAGACATCACTTACACAAATATTTCTTGAATTTAAGAAAGACCTCCTGACTATACTGCAAATCTATCTTATTTGCCTTTAGAAGTGTCTACACAGTTTTTGTAACCTCAGAGCATCACCAAACTCAGTCTGCATTCCCCACTCAGCTCACCTCCACCAGCAGAGGTGAGGCCACAACCTCCAGAGGCTCCTGAGGCTCAATGCAGACACGTGGGAGCCACAGACACGAAGAGGCTCTCACCCTTTATTCAGTCCAGCCACCTATCTATCTAGATATAGATATATATTTTTTTTTTGCTGAAAAGCAACTTCTCAGCTGTGTCCAGACAGATAAATGGGCCGATGGACAGAGAGACAGATGTGTAACAGGCAGAAGGGAGGCCTTATGTGGTGACAAGCACAGGGCTTCTAACCCCCGAAGTGTTGCAGGACACCGTAAAGAGAAGCGAGAACGCTGCTGAGAGCAGCGTCTGCACCGCCGGCTTGCTACGCCTGCCTCCTAGTC
The DNA here is from genome assembly GCA_006408675.1 of Madoqua kirkii. Lineage (NCBI taxonomy): Eukaryota > Metazoa > Chordata > Mammalia > Artiodactyla > Bovidae > Madoqua > Madoqua kirkii. Next base: position 29,520 of record SJYC01118936.1, read on the forward strand.
TTTTTCTTTTCTGTGCTTTATGATAACTTAGCTTCTACCTGCCAAATAAATGGTGAGCTCTGAATGTCAGATTCTGGGGCTAACTGTAGTCACACAGTTTTTTCTTACTAATGCAAAGACAGGGAACTTGGAATCAGCTGGCTGACATTGTAAGCTCAACCCCTTTGAAGTTCCAAGCTCACCTAAATCCCAAAGCAAGTATTACAAACTCCTGGCAGCAGACTGTCCAATGACTGACTACCACACAAAAAGACAAGCATCTTTATCCAGCATGTATCTGCAGCCACCTCCCACACCAGGTCTCACCAAGTGTTTGCTCTGTGTCTACCTGACCCTAAGATGCTAGGAGTCTTCTCCCAAAGCCAAGGAGCACCCCAAACCTGTGTACACGAAGCAACCCACACAGTCCCATCCAAGCAGACCACACATCTGCTTCTCCCTCCTTGTCAGCACAGCCTGGCCAACCACGGTAAAAACAGTCAACATTTACTGAGCACTTCCTATGTACCAGGTACTATTCAACGCACTCTGTGTATTAACTCATTTAATTCCCAGACCCTACAGGAATTTGCTGGAGGGGGAGGAATATACTCTGGCCCAGAGTCCCACATGATTTCTATTCTCTATTTCTAGCTGTGCTGTAAAGCTTACATAACCTAATTTGCATTACAGTGCTATTTTAAAAAATCTCCAAAGATCACTGCTTCAAGCATCAATGGAAGCTGCTAGCTCTTACCTAAAATGATAATGTGGAAAAGGATATCTATTCTTACAACTAAGTCAACTTCAATCCTTGACTTAAAACAGACTTTCTAGAAGATGCTATTAGGAAAGGAAGGAACTTACATAAGAAGTACTGGCTCTGTAAATTACTGCTAGAGAGGAACACGTCAAAAGTGAACTCACCTCAGCGGTAGGCAGTTTCTTGGCTCTGCAGGTGGTTACTCATTTACCACCCATCCCCCTCCTCGGCCTCCTAGTAACACTGAGAAATCTCTGGTCACTGAATGGTATGGCCTCAGATGGTTACAGAGAAAAGTCTGAATACAACAGAAGCTTTCTTGTTCTGGGCAACCTCACAGGGACCACCCCCACCCCAGCACCACCACCAGGCAGGCAGGGGCATATGCTGAATAGGAGTTACTTCAAGAGGCCGTTCGCAGAGCAGGTGGTTCTCAGATGAGGACTCTAGACTGCTAGAAATCTAACTTTGGGGGGCAAGGGGAGCAAATCTCCTTAGTTCACTCCTCTCTCTACTAAAGATTTACCTTCCACTGCAGTTATTAATGAAATCCAAGACAGGGAAATAATAACGAATGACTGATTATAAGAGTAAAATTCCCCTCATTTGTCACTGAAAAATGATTAGTGTTTAACCACTTATTATTCTTTGCTACACTATAAAAACTGCTTTAAAAGGTCTGGGCTATTTGTTATTCATTTCACTCATTTATGCGAATAAGGTCCATGAACATAAACCAGAGTAAGTTTCAGGCTCTCAAAACTGTCAGGGAAATATTTTAAATGAATCAGTTTCCAAATAACATCCATTTCAATGATATCAGAGGGCCCATATTATTAAATAATTTATAAATAAACTATTAACTAAGTTAATTATCTCCTGACACTGCTAATGTGTTGTCTGCCAACCGAGGAGATTTACAGTAGGCCCAACTCCACCAAAAATATGCCCCGCAACCTACAAGGTTCCCAGTGGGCGCAGCCTGTGTCACCAGAATCCAGAGAAGAACCTAGCATGTAAGGGGCTCTCGGTTGCTTTTTCAGGACTGGAATGTTCTTGGTACTAGTCACCTAGGCCTCATACAACTTTTTATATATGCCAAAGCCACAGTCAACATATATACAGATTCTGTATGTGAAAAAAGTTGTCCCAGCAACCTTCAAAGTTAATAGTAAAAAGAAAACTGCTACTTAGAGACAAATATAAAACATAAGCTTCATTTTAATCTATATATATATATATATATGTATGTATATATCAAATACAACCTTAGCACAGAACATCTAATACAAATGAAATGCATTTATGGAATACACTAAATAAAGTTACCAGGAAAACAACCCAATCAAAAAGTGAGAAAAAGACCTAAACAGACATTTCTCCAAAGAAGACGTACAGATGGCTAGCAAACACATGAAAAGATGCTCAACATCACCCATTATTAGAGAAATGCAAATCAAAACTGTAATGAGATATCACCTCACAGTGATCAGAATTGCCATCATCAAAAAGTCTATAAGCAATAAATGCTGGCAAGGGTATGGAACTGTCTCTTATACACATCTCAAATGAAATGCATTTATGGAATACACTAAATAAAGCAAATCCTTTTCAAAATATTTGACCTAACCTTCATATTTTTTAAATGAACCCCATGATGGTGAATAGGTGGGAAATAAATCATCTATCTAACCTGGAAAAGATGGAAGTCCTTACATCTATTTGGTCTCTGCACACCAGGTATTTACCACTCTGAGTCTTGACATACTTGGTTCTGGAAATATTTAGTTTAACTCAGTCAATTATCTATTTTTCCATAGTTACCTTAATATTTTGGTTTTTTCATTTTCTATTGCTTTTTTTTTATGGCTTCTTGCTGCTGTTGTATTAGGGCATACAACACAGATCAGACATATTCCTTTCTCAGAGAACTCTCGGAGGAATTGGCACTTTGAGCCTCAGCTTCTGTTGCAGCTACACGTAGATGGGTCCTGTGGCACTGCCACCAGTCTTGCTGCTTACGAAATCCTAGCACTTTGGCTGAAGAGTGCCCTGACACTAAAATCTTCTTAGGTGAACACATCCCACCACCAAATTCTTTTATTTAAACAGGTAAGTGTGTGTAATTCGCATATATGCTATATCATAATTTCTATACACATACACACACTTAAAGTGAAATGTTTCTTGAATAGAAATTACAAGGGTATTATTAAAAAACAAAATGCTGAAAGTAACTATTTTACATTTAAGATCATAAAACATTCGAAAGTAATGTGATGACAGAAGACCCAGGAGATCAAATGCATCATATATGATTGTCATATATGCATGTTGTGTCCATTGGTTTTTAACTTTCTCTTTAATCAGAAAATAAAAGAGCTTACCTTTGTATACTGAGACCACAGCTTACAGTCACTATATCTCAGCCTACTTTATACAAGTGATATGGCTACGAAGGTCCGAGGAGAACGAGAATAAAGTGAGATAAACGTGCTGAAAACTGCTTAAAAGTATTAACCTGAAATACACAGAGGGTCCAACACCAGTTTTAAAAATACATTAACAGGTATTCCCAGCTCTTCAATTAATAACGGTGACTGACTGATTCATGATTTTCAAACATTTCACCCAAAATTTAAAAAAGAAGGAAAGGCTAATACCAGCAAAATCTATCAGTGGTTTGTTCCCCGGGTTAACAATGTGAGGGCCTACAGACGACTCAAGGAGCCCTCGCGGCCCGCCCATGCACTGCACCTAGTCAGCGTGAGGTATGTTGGGAATCTACTGGACCAATTACCTCGCACAAGACATGGGGGGCGCCCGCAGCCTCAAGAAACACGGCTGCAGGCCAGCTCCCTGGCTGGGTGCCAGCCCCCATGCAAAGAAATATGGCTTCAAGGAGGAACCCTATCTCTGAGGAATTATAATAGCGCTAACTGACGCAGTCAGGAATGCAACTATTCAGTTTATGTGCTAAAAAAGGTTAAAAACTGTCAGAAGATAGCACAGCTCATACGCTAATTCTAAGTTCTACATTGGTCTGTAGACTCCCTGACAAAAGACTAGGCTAGGAGGGGTTAAGTATATCCAGGTATTGCTAGGTTTCCAAAGGAAAGGTTTTCAAACAGACACCGTGGCTTTGAATAAAGTATTGCTCTTCTTTAAAATGCTCAGTCACTGCTTTCCAAAAGGAGGTGTCAAGAGTGCTGTGTCTAAAAGCTGGAAAGCCTCAGGGAGTCACACTGCTCTTAAGATCAAAACACAGAAATTGCCATTTCAAGCCAGACAACCTGATGGTTCTAGAAGTCAGAGAAGAAATCTTGAGGGCCCAAGTGAATAATAAATGGTGCGACGCTCAGAGGCTGGCAATAGGGGCTGTCAATGAAAAAACCACCTACAGTGGAGAAAAGAGCAGAGAAGCAAAACTTGGTGTTAATGTCACAGAATTTGGTGAAGCCAAAAGCTTCATTTATATTTCTCTGCTCTTTCAGCTGTAAGTGGAATTTTCATTACAAAATGAAGGGGTGGGAAGGGCAAGGGGGGTGGGGGGAGGACACTTAATCCATTACAGAATTTAAACAGCTGAACTTGCATGGTTACCACTTCTAACAAAGGACTGACAGCTCGATTATTTTCAGTAAAGCAGAGAAATGTCAAAGTTTGCAGCAACTGGGCAGGTTTACAAAACATGGTTAGTAACTTTCAACAAACAACAAATTAAAAAAAAAAAAAGACTTGGTAGAAACCATCTGAAATGACTGCCATCATGGTGGAAAAGAGCACAGCTCCCTTTGCACCGTCACAGAGGGGTTGAGTTGCGTTACAAGTCAGCTACTTTGAAAGAATTTTCTAAAGAGAAATCTCCAGAGAGATTCCAACTTGGAATGCAAATTTGACAATCAATTTCAAATAACAATACAGCTGCAGCTGCCAATTAATAGTATTCCATAAACAAAGAGGGCTGTTGTAAATACTTAATTAAGAAAAACTGGACACTACCAGCCATGCTTTTTCTTCTCAGTGATGGCTCTGTTTCATCCATAGGTCAGCAAAACAAATCAATGAAACACGAGAACTCCCAGCTGAGATGGACCCTCTCGTGTGGGTCTAGCCACTAATGCACAGGATGAGAATGTAAGTTCACAGCTACTTCCGCAAGTGATGAGGTTTTATTAAAGTATCACCCACCACTGATACAGACAAAAGGCAAGGAGCTGAAGGAACAGACAAGCTGTGGTGTAAAAATCACATACGTGATTAAGTAACACATTTATTTTCAACTGCCTCTTTCATGCTTGTTTAGTGGTCCTAGAGAAACTGGGTACATAAATTTGCCATATTTTGAAGCCCACTCTCAGCGATGAGCACTATTCAGCTCCAAAAGACAGAAATGAAGAAAGAAGAGGAAAGTTAATTCAAACAAAAAATGGACAATTTTAAGACACAGCAGCTTGTAGATATCAACATAGGACCACAATGTTGCCTTCATGGGGGTGAGTACCTTAATGAAACCATTACCTTCTAGTAACATCATAGGCTTCCAAAGGAGGTGAGAATGCAAGTGGAAGACTTAGGTCTGCACCCTTTACAGAACAGCACAATGTTACCAACTGATCATTTTTCACCAGCTTAATCAGGTGTCTTAAAAAATAAATGCTGACCCATGGCTGAAACCTGTCACTTTTCACAGCAGCACTCAACAAGAACTGGGACAATCGAAGAGCAAGTTTTTATGGGGACCCTGTTGCTGCTTTAGATTCTGATTAATTGAAGAGGATAAGAGACCCTTCAATGAATTCCAGAAAAATCACTAATCTTCTATCTACATGAAAAAAGCCAGGGAGTGAACACAATATCTTACAGAGTGAAGAAGGCCACAAGAACGAGAGGGTCATTGATGGATTAATTTATTATTTTTTAAAACTTGGAAATTCGGAAACTAAAATAATCACATTCCTCCTTCCCCATCTCTGGGTAGTGCCATCATTTTAATAAGCCATTGTCGGATAACAGAATAAACCTTTATCGGGGGATGCCCTTGTACAGCAGGAGTACAAAGGGCTTACAAAGTAAATAAGATGGGCTCAAACTAACAATCGTCTTTGCTTTGTTTTATCAGTTTACTTACAAATGAATGGGTTTCTAGGGCTAGGTTATTAGTTTTCAATTCTTTATAATTTGATACCAAAACATATCAAAAATAATAAGCTAAAACAATATTCAAACCCATATTTTATTGGCTTTAATTACACACTTCAGTATTTACAAAGTTAAAGTTTAAATGAAAAGTCTCTATTGTATTAAAAAAAATAACTACAGCCCGAATTAAAGTGCCCTGGGGCAAATACAGATCAATCAGCTAAGCGCCAGTGACTGCGTCAGGAACCAGGCAGCACTCTGTGTTACAACAAAGCAGTTTATTTGTGATCAGTGTTTGAGACTCTATACATCCTTCACAAATTTAATTTTACATAATCTGATATTCCTCTTAAAACTTAAACTTTGAACTGCTAGACTTATTTCCCTAGAACAGAAGGGCTGGTATAAGTTATTTTCCGGAAATGAGGTACCGTTTCACAGAACTAGTTTCTTTTTTGTTTGTTTTCAAGTTTTAGAGAACTAAATTTGCATTTGTTAAAATCAAAAAGTAGGAAAAGATGTTTTTTACAAATAATTTTGATCAAGTATGTGTTCAAAGAAAGCAGGATAAAAAGGCTTTTTCGCTAACATTCTGTATGTACTGGGTTGTTGTTGGAATAGGAATTAGCTTCTGTCATTTGCTAAAAGAATGAGTAGTGGGGAACAGGATATGTTGGGAATTTCATAACGGGTAACAGAACCATTCTCTTGGGTAAACCTACAGAGAAAAGAAACGGAGAGGACTCCAAATAAGTTTAATAATCCAATAAAAATTTCAGGTTAAAAAAAAGAATCTTACAGAGATTATCATTAACCTTTTCCAGATTAGTCAGTCAACATGTACCATTATGAAAGAGGCCCACTAACTCTGAAATTACTCTTAATAGTGTGATAATATTTTCCATGCAAAATTAAGATGGGTACATCACAGGAAGAATGATATCTAAAAAGGGACTTCATTTGAGTGAGCTGCCATCAATTATAAAGCTCAAAAGCAACGCCATTGATTAATATTCTAAAGTGACTCTCAATTTGGCACATCACATATTACAGGAGAAACAGGGATTGTCAAGATTCAAACACAGCTATCTGTGCAGGCCTCAGCTCCCCAGAAAGACAGTTCCAACTGGAGTTGTGACCAGGTGTTTATCTTAATGGCTACTGCCAATATTGGCATGGCAAATCTGGAAAGATTAATTACTTTCTTAATTTTGTAATTAATGAGTTCTTGTGGCCTCACAAACTTCTGCATACTCAAGCATGATTTGAAATCTGCTCCTTGTTTCTGTTCTAATGTTTAACCTATGGAGAAATCACAAAGCAGCAACAGCAGGTATCTGAGAGCACCAGATGATCAGAGGGAAACTACCCCACATGCAACAGCTTTACGAAGGCCAAAGACATGTTTACCTTACAGCCAAAATAAAGCATCGTTTTAGTAGGTTGGCATCACAGTAACATTTAAAAACCATATCTTTTATGTGAAAAATGGGGGCATTAAATTTCACCAGCTTTGGAAGTCAGTTATATGGCACATGGAAGAGAGAAGCCTTCTGAAGAGCGGGCTCGGAGTCCGCAGGGTGGAAGTTTAATGTTAGAGGAAAGGGAAGAACAAGAGAGAAATTAAAAAGACTGAGGAAAAACATGAATATACCTTAGAGCCTAGATATGAAAGTGTTTTAAGAAAGCAAGCTCTTGCAAACCTAAAGAACATGGGTCCTACTACGTCTACAGGAAAGGCACCGACTTAAGGAACTGCCCTAGAAGGCAAAGGCTTTGGCTTCCACACAAGACATATCACAGTGAGTCCAGTGAGTTAAAATGTATTTGGATAAACTGACCAGACCTAATCCACAGGAAGGAGAGGTGGTCAAGAGATGCACTAGTTGGCTGAATGGTAAAAAGCAAATGGCCAAATCAAAAGAAGCTAGAGAGTTTGAATTTAAAATAAATTCTAAAAGACAGCATATCCCTGAATGAGCCCCCAGTTCCTAACCCCCTCCCCGTATCTACGAATAAGCAGAATATGGGGAGCCCCTGGCCATAGCTGAGTATGCCAATGGAGACAGGCAGGTAAGGCTGTAACTCCAGACTCTGTTCTCAACCTTAGAGAAAACCTACCCCAATGTCAGTCTTCCAGCTTCCCCACATCTTTCCAGGTTGTAAATGATCTATCTTAATGGGGGAAGTGCTCAAATTGTTCATGTTCTACTTATTTCTATAGTTAGGAAATCAAATGAAGCTTCAATTTAGCAGTGTGTTAAAGACCCAGAATTTCCATCCAAACAAAAATGGGAAAGCTGATGTATGAAGAGAAAAAGCACAAGGAAAGGCCTGAGGCTCGTGTGAAGGACTAACACCACAAGTGGTAACACAGGCAGGGTCCTTCTATCCCTTGTGCATGCATGCCCAGCCTAGAGTCGCACTGGGGCACATACACTCATGTGTACACGCATGCTCTCACACACTCACGTGAGCACACACACACTGGTGCTCTTTTTGCTCTAAGTGACAAACATTCTGCAGATGGCTGATTCTATACCATGTAGCACCCAAGATAGGAAAAACGTCTAAGAGAGCATATCACTGACTCCAAACCTACTGCCTCCATTGCCACATAAACCTCATTCAAAAGTTATCCAAAGGGCCACTGAGGTTCATTTCTGCATTTGCCTTTATTTTTATTTTTGAAGGGAGAAGAGATTTCCTATGACTTTCTCACATGTACTACACAGACTTACTGCAGTAAGAACTTCGGTAACACTGCTGTGGATGACCCTGCATCACGCTCTGGGACCTGTTCCATTCACCTCCACAGCAAAATTCACAACAAAGCATAACACTGCCAATGTGAAGTGAGTACGTCCTATCCCTAACTCAAATCACCTGCAGTTCATACAGTTTCTAACCAGAAACTTAAACGTGGCTCTGTAACTGGCAGGCAGCCAAGCTAGGAACTGGGTATGGCCCTTCAGTAGCCTTTGAATGGAGTGTAAGTTGGCTGTAAGAAGAACTACTTAGAATATTTAATTTCAATAGGGTCAGAAACAGGCAATTAGAACAAGCAGTCCTTCAATCAGGCAAAGCAGAGAGAAGAGCAACTCCAACCAAACCAAGAACCACAAGGTTGTGGCATTTTCAAAGGGAATTTAAGTTGGGTCACTAGAATGAGTAGGTCTGAAATCCTCCAAGTCATTTAAAGAAACCCTAGATACAAACTGTGCTCTGGATTGCTGTGCAGAGGCTAGGAGGAGAGATCAGTAAGACAGTGTACATACCATAGGCAGGGGCAGCTGTGCTGTAGCCATAGGGTGTTCCATAGCCTGGTGCAAAGAAGGAGAGAGCAGGTCAGTCAGGAAAAAGGGCAGTCAGCACTGGCCCGATTCACAGGGAACATTGGGCCCAACACTTTGGGCCCTGCCTGAGGACTTCTTCCAAGTGTGGCTGAACAAGACTCCTTCCCAGGATGGCCCTAGTCCACCAATCCCCCCCTGCCTAAGCAGACTGGAAGCTTTTTATTATGGCCTACCAGATACTGATTGCACTTACTTCTCACTACACTTACCACATTACACTGTAATTATCAATTCTACCTGCATTCCCCACTAGAATGGCAGAGACTCAAGTCTTATACATCTTTGTATCACTGGAACTTAGCAGAATGACATGTAGTAACCACTCACTAAACATAATTTGTTCAACAAAACTATACTCAGAACCATTCAATTACCAATTTCTCAAAGTTGGATAATAGAAATCTCCAAGTCTTTTTTCAGAAAGCAGTAACAGAGCAGAATAAAGCCTCAAATGCCAGTAAAGAGGCACACATATCAGGCTGCAGGCATGAGGCCAAGCTCCATGCCTTGCTTATATCCCAATTCTGGGCCCCAGCACAGCATCTCTCAATAAATGTTGCTAAAATTGACATTTGCATCTGGTGCCTATGAAAAAGGCTCAAACTGTCAATATAAAACTAGTACAAAGAACACTTTTTGAACCAATTAGTTCTACCACTAGTTCCTTATATGTCCTTAGATATCTAACGTTTGAACTGCCACTTTCATCTATAAAATGGGAAACCCTCCAAGCTACTTTATAGTTTTATAGGGATTAGAAATAGTGTGTTAACAGAAACAATCTTTAACCTTTCAGTAAAATGACTTTAAAACATATGAATATTAAAACACTTGGGTAAACCTCTAGGAAAAACAGAATAAGGGCACAAAATCTACACGGGCCCTTCACATTGTACCCAAAACAGATCCAGCCTTTTTATCTTACAGCCCCTTTTCCTACAATCATTTCTGCTGCTAAAATAATTTTTTTTTTCCATCTTCTTTAGCTGACCGACTGCAACTCATCCTTTAGGAATCACCTCCTCTGTGAAATCCCCTAGGCTTGCGGTTCACTTGGCCCACCCCATATCATCGCTTGTATTGTATTTCATGGTGCTTTCTAAAGTGTCTGTTCCCATCCCAAGTGACCCCAAGCATTCCCTGGGGCAGACGCTAAATCTTAAGTCATTTTTGAATGCTCAGTTCCAAATCTCTTGAGACAAAGTATTCAAACACATGTAGGAAAAAAAAAAAAAGTAAACTGCTTTTGGGGACTAATTGAAACATTTTTATAAGAGATTAAATTTTTCACTTTTTAGTTTACACTTAATTCATAAACCTAGGGGCTGTGCAACTGAGTCTTTAGTGCTCACTACATCATATATTTCAAGAGGATAAAAAACAGCTGAAATAAGCAGTAGGAAATGAACAGAAGAAAAAGTACCAGAAGCCAAAAAAGAAGTTAATGCTTAAAAAAGAATGCTATATATCAAATTTATTCCAGGAAAAGGCAGTTGGTTGGCAAAGGTTATAGTTTCAAAGGCTTTACTAAAACTTCCTTAAAGAGAGAAACTAGGACTGCTGGTTCTAGTAGTTGTCCCCCAATCCAGGCCACCGGCTTCTAAGCCTGACTTCCCATCCCACTAAGCAAGGTGACTTTGAATTGCACACACTACTTAATATTTACCCTCTCAGAGCCTCAGTCTTGTGCAGAAACTGACAGCAGAGGAATGCATTTAAAAACATATGAAAAATACTATACTCCCTGCTGCAAGGAATATGCTCTGCTAAAGGGATATAACCTATTCATAATCTAATCTGACCTCATCTGAATGTTCTCTAGGCTATAAAAGAATTTCCTTTTGAAAGTCTTCAGGAGACAGGCCTTTTGCAGAGGTCAGAGCAATGATGTAAGAGAGAAGCTACTAGGATTCCCTCACAATCACTGCCACTAGCAGATGGTGGCTGGCCACCTGAGTGAGGAGAACATCCCATGACCCAGTAGCTGGACACAGCTAGACAAGCACATTACCAAAGGGAAGACAGTTCACCTCAAGCTGTCTACTACTGTTTAATGAAAGCTGCTTTCTTTCACAAGACACTAAACAAGGCAAAAAAAAATTTTTATTTTCCATAAAATAGTGAGATGTACAGAAAAATGTCTTAATTTTGGACACACAAACTGTATCAAACTGTAACCACCCTCCTTCCTCCCCTGGTCCCACTGCCACTGGTCTTTCAGCTTCTGTCTCTTTCAATGGCACCACTCCAACCTACCTCCTCCAGCTGAAGATTCTGGAGGGACATCTGAAATCTCACTGTTTCATTCTCCACAATAAACCAATCAATTGCTTCTCAAGTTGTTCCATCTACTCACTTCCTGCCACCCATCTACTTCCCTGCACCTACAGGATGTGCCTCCACTGCCTCCTATCTGGGCCCTGAGTTTACAAAAACCTGCTGCTGTGTCTTGGCATGCCAACTTCTGCCCCTACAAGTCATTCTTCATACAACAGAGAGTGATTTTTACAAACAAAGTCTGATCTGGTCACTTCTCTTAGAACCCTTCACGACTTCCCACTGCACTTAGGTTCTAAGACCAAAACCCAAACCAAGACCTCCAGGACTGGGACTGAACATCCAGCTGCAGCTCCAATCCACCCTGGCGCCTCCCGGGCTCTCCACACTGCAGACTGGTCTCATCCGAGCCCCTCAAGTGAGGAAGTTCCCTCCAATCAGCACCTCAGGGTGCCGGTGTGCTGCTCCCTCTCGGGCAGTGCTCTTCGGTCTGAATCTGCTCCAACTCCTGCTCATTCTTCCAAGCTCAGTTCAAGTGTCACGTCTTCAGGAAAACCTGAGTCCCCAGCAGACTAGACCAGGTTTCCCTGTCACATTCCCTCACAACACTCTGCCTTTCTCCTTTATCACAGCAGCTCGGTCAGTCGGTCAGAGCATTCCATTAGTATATCTCACCTTTATGCCAAACACTTCAGGAGAACAAAATACCATGCCTGCTCTGCAGAGCAGGCACACAATATGTGAATGAGAGAGTACATTCTTTACATGACAGATTTTTGAGCTATGCCCCTAGTGGGATCAACTTCTAGAGGCTTAACTCCAAAGCCACATTATCCATAAAACGTCCCAAAAAACCTATTCTAATTCTTTCTTGGGGTTGGCTGGGGCGGGGCCAGGAGGGGGGGACCCAGAATCTAAGTGAACTTCTTATGAGTGTCACACAGTTACACAAAAAATAATGACAAGACCCAATCTTTACGACAATTTATCGATCAACAACTGCAAGAGGTTTACTTGTCAAGTTCAAAGTTCCAATGTTTGCAAATTACAGGAATTTAACTTCAACGAGACAGCTGTACAGGTACTGCTAAAATGATATAAAGATTGGAACAGAAGACAGAAAGAAGGCTTCTTTCCCCATCTACCTCAAGCCATGCTGTGAAATGGAAAGAATACAAACTTTGGAACTAGAAACTCTTATTACATTCAGATCTCTGCTCTGCTGTTTACAAGATGTCTCACTGCCTTACCTCCCTAAACTTTAGTTTTTCCTCATCTGGGAAAAAACAGAAATAATTTCTACTTGAGGAAACACACTGTGAAGACTGAAATCATTTATTTGCAAGTATCTACTGTATACTCAGCAATGAATAAGAAAGCTCCCCCTTTCTTTTTTATGTAATTCTCCATCCCTCAATGATTCACCAGACACTGAGTTAAAGAAATGCTAACACGGTCAGGCTTCACCTCAATTGAGCAGCCTCTTACCAAACCAAAGGTTTTTCTCACCTGTGATACCCAACCTGTCATCTGTGTCCCTAATGAATACACCCTGCTCAGTCTCCGAACTCTCCAGTGTGTGGAATTTCTCTGAGCTTTCTCATTGTCAAAATATGTCCCCTCCTCCAAGTGCAATATTCTTCACCTGTCACCTCCCTCCAAAAGGCCTCTAGTCATTCAGCAGATTCCAGGAGAAAACCTAATAACATTCTATAGACTCTCTTCTTTCAAATTTCAGTGCACAAGCATCCTATACCTGTATTATGTTTTCAGAAACATATGTTACACAGAAACCCTGTGTAAACCTGGAGAAGCTATTCTTGGAAACTGTGGCCCAGAGAAGGAGGCAGACATCTCTCAGGTTGTACTATACCTGGAGCTATGTAGCCGGGAGCAGCTGTGGCCCCAACAAAAGCCCCCCTTGTCAGAGTTCCTCTTCCTCTGCCCCGAACAGCTTGGACTGCTGCGGACACAGCTGTATTCACAACACCCTTTGCCTGTTAAAAATAACAATTTCATTACTGAGAGAAATAAGATGGTCTCATCAACTCTGTAATGTATATAACCTCTATGAGAAACTTGAGCCTGTACACGACACAATTCATCTATGCCTTTGATGACTTCAGTTTATCATCTGTAAAATGAAAATGACATATTACAGAGTTGGTGCACAAAATATGCTGACATATAGAAGTATGCTGGACTTCCCTGGTGACTCAAACAGTAAAGAATCTGCCTGCAGGAAACTGAGGTTCGATCCCTGGCTCAAGAAGCTTCCCTGGAGAAGGAAATGGCACTCCACTCCAGTATTCTTGCCTGGAGAATACCATGGACAGAGGGTCATGGAGGGCTGTAGTCAATGGGGTTGCAGAGTTGGACACGACTAAGCGACTAATACACACACAGAAGTATGCAGATAAAGTGTTCTTTTCACTTGAAGTTGATTATCCAGAAACAGTTCATTTTCTACACACATTTCAGCAGTCCGATTACATCCAAAGTCATTTTAGGCCTAATTAAAAGTAATGACAGACACTTGATATCTATGTTCAAAATCCACTGAATTCTCTTCCAACAAACAAAAAAACACAGCAAACCTCCTACAATCAGCTATGAACTTGAGGTCAGGTTTAAAAAGAAAGAGGTGGGGAAGATTAAGACAGGAAGACCAAAGATGTGGATGCCAGCCCCTGCTCCAAGTAGCTAAGACCTCAGGAAGCAGATTCCTCTGGCAGCAGGGGTGGGAGCTGCAGGGTGGGGTGTCACGTGTGTGTGTGTGTGTGTGTGTCTGTGTGTGTGAGAGAGAGAGAGAGAGAGAGAGAGAGAGAGAGACCCCTTCTTGCTCTAAAATGCCACAGGACTCTGGTAAAGTCGCAGAATCTCTATGGCAGTCTCCCCTCTAATTATCAAATGGGGATTATAACATCTACTTTGTTTTCCTTACTGCAGAGTAGAAAAAGCAACTGAGAAAACAGATATAAAACTGAAAACTAGACAAGGAGTAACAGTATACAGGAATGCAAAAACATTCCTTTCAGAAACTGCAGTTTTAAGAAATAAGAAAATATCTAGATTTAAATTAAACATTATGTTTACTTTTTAATATAATAATGCAACAAAAATTCAAGCTCAGGAAACTTAAGAAACTAGTAACATTCCCTGCTATAACCAACCTTCAGGGAAGGAGGTTCAGAGCCTCAAAAGCGTTGCAGAGCAAGTCAGCAGCACTGCACACAGTTTAAACAGTCAGTGCATACACACGTTTATCTCTCATTGAAAAATCCCCAGCTTTTTTCCTCCTAGGATAGCCTCTAACGCTAGTATAACTAAGTGGAAGACAGCTTCAAGGTCAAATATATCATGAACAGAAAACATCCATCTTCCCTTCTGGCTGAGAAAAAAATCCAACCCACAAATCCAAAATAGACTGCTTCTTGGCTGTCAAGCACATTGAACACATGAGCTTTATATCTTCTAGTATGGAAAATTTCTAAAAATGAGGGAACTTCATGCAGACTTTTTTTTTTAAACACAGCTTAGTCAAGTGCAGTCAGGAATTAGCAATCTGGCGGCAGCACAGTGACTCCACACAAACCAAACTCCTGTCTCCTAGAACCGCACCTAACTACCTAATCAGTTATCTGCACACAGGCTCTATAAACACTAAAATTAACTGACCATATACAAGATGTATGCACAAGAAAAACACACCAAAACAAACAAGGTCACAATTATCTTCTACTAATTTAGAACATCTTATAAAAGATTTTAGAAAAAGAAAATCCACTACCTTTCTCCACACATGTACCAATACAACTTAAATGCTTTATTTGTATTTCATCTCAGTAACAGTTTTGTTTATATTTTGAATTCTAGAATATAAGCAGTGTTTATTATAGTAAATACAAAAAATGTAAATGGACACAAAACATATACTTCTAAGGTGGATATCATATACAATAGGAGCATGCCCACAGTCTCTGGAATGAGAAGAAATCAGGCTTCAGAGGCCACCTTTGCTGTCAGCTGTGTTACTACAAGCAGTGTCAGTGCGTCCAAAGTGTTCTACCGCGATCTATTCTACCCTGTTAACAAGGGACTTTGCATGTGCACGCTTAACACAGAATCTTAAATAATCGGTCTAAAGATTTTTATTTGACTTTTCCCTATCACGTAATATATTCAGATATTATTATACCAGTATTCTCCACCAGAGACAGAATGTGTCTTATAGTTAGTTACATGTCTCTTTTCCCCTCACAATCATGCACATGGTGTATATTTAGAAAATATTTTTGAATATGTAAATGAATGCATGGAAGAATCTGTTATTCAAAAGCGTGCAATTAGGAAGCCATCTTTTCTTACTGGGATCCTTGCTACAATCCTGGGCCTTCTGCAGCTCTGACAGGTCAATTTCTACTGTGCTGCCCTCAAAGAAACCCCAAGCAAGAATGTAAAAGGACAAAACTGGGAAGGAAAGAGAAGACAACTGCAGGCTGGGATGAGAATAAGCCCAACACTCTTGGCAGCTTCCCTAAACAAACGCAGGATCTCATTTAGAGTCCCAGCTCTTCAACGCTGCTTCAGGAGGACTTGAAGCCCCGAATATTTAAAGCCAACCATCTCTTTTTAACATAGGATTTGCCTGAAAGACCACAAAACAGGGGACCAGTAATCATATTTCTATTATGCATGATCAACCCAACAGAAAAAGTTGCCAAGTTCAAGCAAGAAAAATAAATAACTTCAGAAAAATCTCAAGTGGCACAAAGATATGAACGGAGATTTCACTCTGGTGGTATCTTTCTAGGTTTAATGCTTAACTCATACCTGAGGGATAATCTTCTTTTTTTTATTATTTGCTGCATTGGGTCCAGAAAACAGTTTCTCCAGGGCAGCTAAAGCTGCACTTGCCTTTGCCACTTTCTTATTTGGACCTGCACCTCTGAATTTTTGTCCATCCACTTCTACCTAAAATCAAGAACAACACTGCAGTTATCCGATGCAACTCTTCTGTGCGGTTTTAATTTCATAACACAGAAAACAAAAACACCAAAAGTCAAACAGTGCCATAAGGACTGACTGAGTCTAACTCTTTTTTTTTAAAGTTAAGCACAGAACAACCTATGTCTTTGAGGGGGGAAACAAGGTTGGCTTGTCTCTAGGCGCATACCTCCATCACAAAGCGTTTGTCATGGCTTCCACCAGTCTCCGAGATGAGCTCATACTTGAGACCTCTTCTTTTTTCATTGAGCTCCATGACAGGATTTTTGCCACTTGCTGTGAGGATAGGGCCCTGAGTTCTTACCTAAAAGGAGGTTCAATCAAGGAAGATTTTAAAGTATTAGATTTCTTATTAATACAAGTATACTGTATCTCTACTGAAAAAGAGGCTCAAAAATTATACTTTAAAGCATTTGGGAGCTAGGATGCATGATTACTTCTACGTATGAATGACAAAACATCTCTAAAGGGACAGAAATACTACATACACTGAGCAATGCAGGAAGTCATCTCACCAGCCTGTCAAGGAAGCAAGAGGTCTCCACAAAGTAGGATGCTAGAGCAGTGGAGCCTGACGATTACCTGACACTCCAGGGTCTGATCTAGTGCGTTCAAGATCTAAGAACAGAACTGTAAATGACTGACAATGTAGGTAGAAGAGTAAAGACTCACATTCAATGTTTTTTACCTTTACAATTAAGCTTAAACAGCTCTCAATTTGGGAGACGGAAAGAAAATGTGCCTATACACCTCTCAGTCTCTAAAGAGATTTGAGGGAACCAACAGAAAAAACAGCAGGCTACAGACTATGAATTCAGAAATTTAAAATAAAATGGGACAGAAATACTACATACACTGAGCAATGCAGGAAGTCATCTCACCAGCCTGTCAAGGAAGCAAGAGGTCTCCACAAAGTAGGATGCTAGAGCAGTGGAGCCTGACGATTACCTGACACTCCAGGGTCTGATCTAGTGCGTTCAAGATCTAAGAACAGAACTGTAAATGACTGACAATGTAGGTAGAAGAGTAAAGACTCACATTCAATGTTTTTTACCTTTACAATTAAGCTTAAACAGCTCTCAATTTGGGAGACGGAAAGAAAATGTGCCTATACACCTCTCAGTCTCTAAAGAGATTTGAGGGAACCAACAGAAAAAACAGCAGGCTACAGACTATGAATTCAGAAATTTAAAAATAAAAGCAGTCATTCCCTGCCCTCAAGGATCTAGAGTACAGTGGGGGGGACTGATCTAATCACTATGAAATAATGAACACTCAGTGGCACCCCACTCCAGTACTCTTGCCTGGAAAATCCCATGGACGGAGGAGCCTGGTGGGCTGCAGTCCATGGGGTTGCTAAGAGTCGGACATGACCGAGCGACGTCACTTTCATTTTTCACTTTCATGCATTGGAGAAGGAAATGGCAACCCACTCCAGTGTTCTTGCCTGGAGAATCCCAGGGACGGGGGAGCCTAGAGGGCTGCCGTCTATGGGGTTGCACAGAGTCGGACACGACTAAAGTGACTTAACAATAGAGCAGGGGCATGTTATGGAAACACAGTACAAGTAATCATTTTCTAGGGCAAACAGGATAGCTTTCCTAGAAGTGACATACCAAACTGATCTTAAAAGTAGCACCAGACCATGATAAGGAGGAAACATAGATGGGCATTCTGGACAGAAGAAACAGCCACGCAGAAGCCCAAGAGAAGGAAAGAATGTTTTGGAAATGTAAATAAATTCTTTTTGGCTATATTAAGGGAGTGAGGAGACAAAAGCAGAACCAGATTAGAAACACCCTTGATGTAGCCAAGCCATAAAGGACTTCAAATGTCATGCAAATGAGCTCTGACCTTTTTATGGACACCAGTGAGCCATTGGAGGATTTAAATCTGAAAAGCAGAGCCATTATTTGGCTGACAAAGGTACAAATAGTCAAAGCTATGAGTTGGTTCATTTTCATATGCCCTGTTCTATCAACCACAGTACCAAGTACAGAATAGATGATAAGTAAGTCTGTATTTACTAGTAAATCCCTTTATCTTAAACTAATCCTCTTGGTGTACCAATGAGATGTCTTTTTCTGATTTTGTATTTGCCCATATTTAATAAAGTAGACAATAATGACAAATCTAGACAGTGTAGTAAAAAGCAGAGACATCACTTTGCCCACCAGTCACATACAGTATAGTTTATGGTTTTTCCTGTAGTCACGTATGGATGTGAGAGCTGGACCATAAAGAAGGCTGAGCATAGAAGAACTGATGCTTTCAAACTATGGTATTGGAGAGGACTCTTGAGAGTCTGTTGGACAGCAAGGAGATCAAACTAATCAATCCTAAAGGAAATCAATCCTGAATATTCATTGGTAGGGCTGATGCTGAGGCTGAAAACCAATACTTTGGCTATCTGATGCGAAGAGCCAATTCACTGGAAAAGACCCTAATGCTGGGAAGATAGAAGACAGGAGGAGAAGGGGACAACAGAAGATGAGATGGTTGGGACAGCATCACCTACTCAACGGATATGAGTCTGGGCAGGCTCTGGGAGATGGTGAAGGACAGGGAAGCCTGGCATACTGCAGTCTATGAGGTCTCAAAGAGAAAAATCATGATTAAATTAGAAAACAACTCTAGAGGTGGTGGCAAAAATTGACACAAACATAAACTAGCAGTGAGGAAGAGAAGTAATTCATGTAAGAGTGCAAAGGTTAGGACTGAAAATAAATCACAAAGTACCACATCACTACACATTGATAAAGACGCAATGATTGAGCACTTTTTGAGGTTAGAGATCATGTCTGTAATTCTGCCACAGTAACTGCTCAAGAAATGGTGAACAACAAGTATATATAATAGGATTTTAATGTATATAAACCTAACGGACAGCAAGATTCTCTTAAAATACTCTATGCTGATTTAATAAGTAGTTGATATTATCAAAGTGGAACACTGGACAATTTTATAAGATAATATTAATAAATATTCCTGGATCATTTTGTTAAAAACATCATTTCTTGAAGAATTTTTAACAATCTACATTTTTTTAAGTTTCAAGGCAAATTTCTGGTCTCCGTCTTTTAAAGGTAATGAGTAATTTCTGAAACTATTCCATGAGGTAATCACTCTGTTCTCAAACCCGAAATCACTTTATTAAAATATTTAATTAATTTTTTATTTGGCTATACTGGATCTTAGTTGCAGCATGTAAGATCTAGTTCCCTGACCAGGGGTTGAACCCAAGCCCCTTGCACTGGGAACGTGGAGTTTTAGCCACTGGACCAAAAGGGAAGTCCCCTGAAACCACTTCTATAAAAATGAGTCAAGACAAAAATAAAAGTTTTCTCCCTTCTCCATTACTACATTTTATGGAAGCAAAGCAGAGATGGATTCACTACCAGAACTTCCACATACTCTCCTCCTGCTGCTGCTGCTGCTGCTAAGTCACTTCAGGCGTGTTCGACTCTGTGCAACCCCACAGACGGCAGCCCACCAGGCTCCCCCATCCCTGGGATTCTCCAAGCAAGAACAGTGGAGTGGGTTGCCATTTTCTTCTCCAATGCATGAGAGTGAAAAGTGAAAGGGAAGTCGCTCAGTCATGTCTGACTCTTTACGACCCCATGGACTGCAGCCCACCAGGCTCCTCCATCCATGGGATTTTCCAGGCAAAGGTACTGGAGTGGGTCGCCAGTGCCTTCTCCGATATACTCTCTTAACTGCTGCTAATTCAGTCCACAGTGCTCTGCTCTCTTAATTTCCTTTGAATTTAACAGTCTGAACCTAGAATTAATTAGCTCTTTTTCTCTTAGTGAGCTTCCCAGGTGTGCTGTGGTAAAGAAAGTAAGTCAAGTCATTCAGTTGTGTCCAACTCTTTGCAACCCAGTGGACTGTAGCCTACCAGGCTCCTCCGTCCATGGGATTCTCCAGGCAAGAATACTAGAGTAGGTTGCCATTTCCTTTTCCAGGGGATCTTCCCAACCCAGGGATCAAACCCAGGTCACCTTCATTGCAAGCAGACGCTTTAACCTCTGAGCCACCAGGGAAGCTCTGGTAAAGAACACACCTACAAAGCAGGAGGCATAAGACACTTGGGTTCGATCCCTGGGTCAGGAAGATCTCCTAGAAGAGGGCACAGCAATCCATTCCAGTATTCTTACTGGAGAATCCTATGAACAGAGGAGCCTGATGGGCTACAGTCCATGGGTCACAAAGAGTCGGACACGAGTGTTTATAACACTGCCAGCAAACCATCTTTGCCTGCCTGTGACAATCACTTATGAATGACTGGTCCTCTCCAAAGGCAGGTGCCATAACTTCTATCCACCACATCACAAGTGGAAGCAGGAATGGCTTTCACAGGTCTCAGCCCTAATCCGTTCCCTCCATACAGGCTTACCTGGTACTTTTCAGACATCTACTTTCACAATTCCAGATCTCTGGTGGCCCAGATGGTAAGGAATCTGCCTACCGTGCAGGAGACTGGGAGACCTGGGTTCAATCCCTGGGTTGGGAAGATCTCTTATAGAAGGGAATGGCTACCCACTCTAGTATTCTTACCTAGAGAATTCAATGGACAAAGGAGCTTGGCAGGCTACAGTCCATGGGGGTCACAGAGAGTCGGATATCACTGAGTAACTAACAGTTTCACTTTCCCTGTCCCAGAAGGTCTTTCCATCTCTTCTCCACAGAGCAAAATCCTCTTCATTATCTCAAATCAAGCTCATATATTACTCTGGTTTTACATGTGTATATGTTTCATTTTGTAATCATGGTGCTTATCCCATTATATCATAATAATGAATGTATTTTGCCCTTCTATCCTCAGTATACTTTAAGGCTCTGGACACAATTTCTGTAGCACCTAGTAATATGCAGATACTAAAAGAAGTTTAGTCCCTCATAGCTCGTGGGTAAAGAATCTGCCTGAAAAGCAGGTAGGAGACCTGGGTTTGATTCCTAGGTCGGGACGACCCTCTGGAGAAGGAAATGGCAACCCACTTCAGTACTCTTGCCTGGAGAATCCCATGAACGGAGAAGTCTGGCCATGGGGTCTCAAGAGTTGGACAGGACTTAGCGACTAAACCACCACCAAAAAGAGCTTAGTACTAACTCCTTGATAAATAGTCATTCTTACAAAAGACAAATTTTTTTAAAAATGTCATATAAGCTCTTGCTAAGTTAATTTTCCTTATGTAAAATGCTACAAGCAAGGGCCCCTTGAATTTCCAATTAAGCCATGTATCATTTCTACTTGGATTTTTGTAAAATTCTATTATCTGTAACAATGTGTCACAGGTCGGGACTACTCAAGAGTCTGAAGAACAGGCTATGGCCTCTTTAGGGCTGGCCCAACTCAATGATGACCTGACCCTTACAGCTTAGAACAAATTTCAAATAATCCTAAATTTCCCTCATTAGCTTTTTTTTTTTTTAAAGTTTACATACATACATAAATACATTCATTCATTGATAGCCAAGCAGTTTGCAGGATCTTAGTTCCCCTACCAGAGACTGAACCTAGGTCCCTGTAATGGAAGCATGGGGTACTATCCACTGGACTAGGGAATTCCCTAGATCTTTTTGCTTTTCACACTTCATTTATTGTTGACATTCTTGATATACTGTAATTGTGAGATGCTGGACATGATTCCCATGGCCAGCAAAAGAGAAACGCAAGTTAAATTAGGATACATCCATATAGTACACAGCTATGCTTACAAATATTTTTACAGTTAAGTGAAAAAAAAACAAGATGTAAAACTGTATGAAAGTATCATTACCTTCATAAAAAAATAACCAAAGAAAAAAGGCTGGATAGAAATAAGCAAAAATATTAATAATGGCTGCCTCTTAAGTACATACACCTGCATATGCTTTTGATTATCTCATAGGTACTTCTCCAGACCTCTCAAATTTTTGACACTGAAGTGAAGTGAAGTTGCTCAGTCGTGTCCGACTCTTTGCGACCCCATGGACTGTAGCCTATCAGGCTCCTCCATCCATGGGATTTTCCAGGCAAGAGTGCTGGAGTGGACTGCCATTTCCTTCTCCAGGGGATCTTCCCGACCCAGGAATCGAACCCGGGTCTCCCTCATTGCAGGCAGATGCTTTACCGCCTGAGCCACCTAAACACACATTACTTTTTTTTCTAAGAAAAAAATATTAAGTATACCTCTAAGGTACTGGAGGTTTCAGTTGTAGAATTTCCAGTATTATTGCTTGAGTTTGAAGACACTGTTTCATTTTTGCCTTCATTATCTGACTTTTCATCGGAACTCATACATTCAATATCTGCATCAAAGCCAGTTGGGTATCCCATTGCCTGCAGTACCTGTAAAAATTACATTAAGATTCAGTTTTATTCAAATACCAGACACCTCACAGAACAGAAAAAATACTGAGAACAACAGTTTCAAGCCCAAAGCATTTGAATCCATGAAACACCTTGCAGGAAAAGCAAGATGTGGCTCATCTACAAATCCTTGGTTAAACAAGCTTTACCTACCAGGGTATCACCACAAAAAACTGGAGGAAACCTCCTCAGAGTAATTAGGTTTAAATAACAGATAACAGAAATGCAAACCTGAGGCTACTCCAAGTTCACTTACTTTGGAGATGTGGACTTCTCTGATGGCAAGTGAGTAAGTATCTGCCTGCCAGTGTAGGGGACATGAGTTCCACTCACAGTCCAGGAAGATTCCATATGCCAAGAAACAACTAGGCCTGGCATCACAACTACTGAGCCTGTGCACTGCAACTAATGAAGCCCACACACCTAGCTCCTGTGCTCCACCAGAGGAGCCACCCGAGTGAGAAGCTTGCTCACTGAAATGAAGAGTAGCCCCCACTCACCCCAACCAGAGAAAACCCATGCAAAGCAACGAAGACGCTGCACAACCAAGAATTAATAAAGTACATAAATAATTTGGAAATGAGAGACGGAAAAACAGAATAGCCAAATTCAGCCAATGAGGTGGCAATAATTAAAAGTAGAGTGGCACGCTTTGAAAAGTACACTGGGCTAGAAAGGAAAAGATCTGATGGTCTAACCCTTTTCTCCCTGATCCTCAATTTTCTAATTTGCAAAACAGGAAGGCTGATTAATTGACCTAAGTTTTATGACTCAATCCAATAAAGGAAATTACCACAGAAAGGAAATCAAGACACTTTCTTTACTTTGGAGCCAGTTTGCCTGTTACAAAATTACAGCTGTAGCTTCCTACTATCCGTTCCTTTGGCTTTCAACTTAAAGCATAATCAAGCCTTGAAAGAAAAGATTCAGACCTTGGGTTCATCCTCTTCTGCTAAGTGAACCAGGAAGAAGTCTAGGTGTCTATGTCCATCCTGCCTATCAAGGATGGCTCCCTCCCATGTTTACTCTTGTGTATTTCCGTTCATGTTTGGCACTTCTCATCTTTTTTAAAATAGTTTTCCAAACAGTGTATGTGTGTGCATGTGTATGTTTGCAAGCCTTTTAAATCGTCCTTCCAGGTTAAACTGCTTTAGATGTTTGCAAAAGAATATGTTCACGAGCACTTTTATAAGCCTCTTTCAAACAGGCTGACATTGAATTGTCAGTCACTGACTTAAAGGTCTGTACCAAAGTTAGGTTTCTAAAGATCCCTGTATTTGTCTCAGCTTTTGAGTATGTTTTAAGCTGCTTGAGTGTAAAAGCAATGGCATATTTCTTTATAACCTCAACTATACCTAATAGCTTTCTCAAAAACCTTTAATGGTCGCCACACAAATAAGAAGTCAAACAGCCTAGTTTTTGTAAATGATGGCATCCTGTACAAAGGATTTTGATAACACACATGAAATTACACTAAACAAAAAATGGGCAAAAGTAGAAAATTCTAAACCAAGAGAACCTGAAATTAATTCACCCAGTTCATATGGAGAACTTGGCATTCTGTTGAACATTTCAAATTGTAAATAAATTCTCTGTATTCAATGGGAGTAAGGCCAAGAATACTTTAACATCATAATTCTAAAAGGACTCAAATAGTACTGTGCATTAAGTACACTAACATCACTTGGTTATATCCTCATCACTGTTTATAAAGAAAACACCTTCTCTACGCCCAAGTCCTGCAAATACACTCTCTCTGAGACATTCCATCTCTGAAAAAGCAGTTATCAGTCTGGAATTAATACTAGGACAACACAGGCTGCAAGTCAAAAGCCATGAGTCCCAAAGAAATTTGATTTGTTTACTCTAATAAAAACTAAAGACAGGCAGTTTCTCCAAATTTAATATAGACAGTTAAAAGACAATAATGTAAATTATTTAACACCACTTCTGCCTTTTTTCCACGTATCACATTCATTTGCTTTTGTAGCAACATACTTCAATACATTTATAAATATTTCATATAAACAGATGGATAATCTCAAAGGATATTACAAATGTACTTACAACACAGCACAACAAAAACATTTTCAAATTAAGTCATATTTCTATGAACACATAGTCTGAAATTATTAACTAGCATCAGCCACAAAAGTAAAAAAAAAAAAAAGTGTGGAGTTCTTAAAACTCTTAGAACCAATTTGTTTGGAATCAGTATTAAGGTCAAAAAAACTGATATACAAAGAAAAGTGAGTTTTAAACGTCTGACAAATCAAACCTAATAAACAAATCACTTGAGCTGAAAATCACAAGATAATCCCTGGAAGAAAGGCGAATAGAAAATCCAGGGTAATTATGCCTGTTCTTTTCTGGCAGGGGGTTAAGGCTGAGATAGTTGATACCCTCAAAGATGAGGGACCAAGAGTGAAAACATGAAACACCCTATCCGTGGCTCTCCCTTCAGGAGAAAGCCATATGCACAGCTTCCGACGGCAGAGAACTAAAGGCTCCAGAACGTCTGCAGAGGGGCTTTAGTCCTTGTCCCCTTCACCTGATCTTTTGTCTACAATGACTAAGATTTTTTCATGGAAAATGGCTGATTATGTCCGTAAAGATGTTCTTTGTGAGGGACTGTCAGGAAAAAGAGCAAGAAAGGGAAGACTGGCCATTAATCTTTATTACTTTAGGGTATGTGCTGCTAGGCAGCCAGGCTCCTTGAGCAAAGCTCCTTGAGCAAAACTGGTTTCTTCTTTCTCATTTTGATTTCAGTGCCGTCCTTAACAGGTACAGAGATCTACCAAGTTACTGAGTAAAAAGTGCAAGGATTTTTATCTAGTGGGACCTACTTTTATAAACATGTTACATATAAAACACACTCCTAAATTCACTTATAACAGAATCTATAATGTGATATAACATTTACAGAAGGCAATTTAGCAACATATGCCTGACATCTAATAAGAAATCCTAATCCTTTGCTAAAGGCAAGGGAGAAAAGGAAAGATAAACCCATCTGAATCCAAGTTCCAGAGAACAGCAAGGAGAAATAAGAAAGCCTTCCTCAGTGATCAATGCAAAGAAACAGAGAAAAACAAAAGAATGGGAAAGACCAGAGATCTCTTCAAGAAAATTAGAGATACCAAGGGAATAATCATGCAAAGATGAGCACAATAAAGGACAGAAATTGTATGACCTAACAGAAGCAGAAGATATTAAGAAGAGGTGGCAAGAATACACAGAATAACTACACAAAAAAGATCTTCATGACACAGATAACCAGAATGGTGTCATCACTCACCTTGAGCCAGACAACCTGGAATGCGAAGTGGGCCTTAGGAAACATCACTACGAACAAAACTAGTGGAGGTGATGGAATTCCAGGAGAGCTATTTTAAAAGATGATGCTGTGAAAGTGCTGCACTCAATATGCCAGCAAATCTGGAAAACTCGGCAGTTGCCCAGCCACAGGCCTGGAAAAGATCAGTTTTCATTCCAATCCCAAAGAAAGGCAATGCCAAAGAATGTTCAAACTACCACACAAATGCACTCATCTCACATGATAATAAAGGAATGTTCAAAATTCCCCAAGCCAGGCTTCAACAGTACATGAACCATGAACTTCTAGATGTTCAAGGTAGATTTTGAAAAGGCAGAGGAACCAGAGATTAAATTGCCAATATCCGTTGGATCATAGAAAAATAAGAGATTCAGAAAAACATCTGCTTATTGATTACACCAAAGCCTTTGACTGTGTGGATCACAACAAACTGTGGAGAATTCTTCAAGAGATGAGAATACCAGAGCACCTTGTCTATCTCCTGAGAAATATTTTATTCAGGTCAAGAAGCAACAGTTAGAACTGGACATGGAACAGCAGACTGGTTCCAAATTGGGAAAGGAGTACATCAAGGCTGTATATTGTCACCCTGTTTATTTAACTTCTATGCAGAGTACATCATGTGAAATGGTAGGATGAATGAAGCACAAGCTGGAATCAAGACTGCCAAGAGAAATACCAATAACCTCAGATACGCAGATGACACCACAATTAAGGCAGAAAGAAAAGAATAAAGAATCTCTTGATGAAATTGAAAGAGGAGAGTGAAAAGGCTGGCTTAAAACTCAACATTCAGAAAACTAAGATCATGGCACCCAGTCCCATCGTGTCACAGTAAACAGATGGGGAAACAACGCAAACAGTAAGAGACTATATTTGTGGGCTCCAAAATCAATGCAGATGGTGACTACAGCCATGAAATTAAAATACGCTTGCTCCTTGGAAGAAAAGCTGTGACCAACCTAGACAGTATATTAAAAAGCAGAGGCATTACTTTAACAACAGAGGTCCGTCTAGTCAAAGCTATGATTTTTCCAGTAGTCATTTATGGATGAGAGAGTTGGACTATAAAGAAAGCTGAGCACCAGAGAATTGATGCTTTTGAACTGTGCTATTGGAGAAGACTCGTGAGAGTCCCTTGGACTGCAAGGAGATCCAACCAGTCCATCCTAAAGGAAATCAGTCCTGAATATTCACTGGAAGGACTGATGCTGAAGCTGCAACTCCAATACTCTGGCCACCTGATGCAAAGAACCTACTCATTAGAAAAGACCCTGATGCTGGGAAAGACTGAAGGCGGGAGAAGAAGGGGACCACAGAAGATGAGATGATTGGATGGTATCAACAACACTATGGACATAAGTTTGAACAAGCTCCAGGAGTTGATGATGGACAGGGAAATGGGATAGCAAAGAGTCGGACAGAACTGAGCTACTGAACTGAATACATATTTAGCAAATTAACAGATCACTCAAATGTGCTTTCTTCTTATTTTTGGCTCTGATGGGTCTTTGTTGCTGTGTGGGCTTTTCTCTAGTTGCAGTGAGTGGGAGCTACTCTCTAGTTATGCTGTGTGGCCCTCACACTGCAGTGCTTTCTCTTGTAGAACATGGGCGCTAGGGCTCAAGGGTTTCAGTAGTTGTGGCTTTCCGGCCCTAGAGCACAGACTATAGTTGTGGCACATGGGTTTAGCAAGGTTACAGCATCTTCCCAGATCAGGGATCACAGCAGGGTCTCCTGCCTTGGCAGGCAGATTCTTTACCACTGAACCACTAGGAAAGCCCTGTGCTTTCTTCTTAACCCAGCAATTCCATCTCTAGAATGTATCCTAAAGGGATAATCAGATGAGTTCACAAACATGAAAAGCAATCAACTCAATGCATCTAAATCTAAATGGATTAGTTACATTATGGCAGATTGATAATAATAAAATATTATACCATCACTAAAACTTAAAGCAAACTTTGTTATCAAAAAAAAACCTCATTATAAACTTTTAGATACACAAGAAAGCCATGGTCCTATTTTAAATATACATTTTTGTATACACAGTATGTTGGTCCCTCCATTCCTTATGTGAATGAAACCTTTGGAGCCAGATTGTCTTCACAATTCCTAATGAAGCAAAGTTTACAAAGCTAAAACAGTACATTTACCAAATATTTTCCAAATCCTCAGTGGATTCTCAGGTGCCACCCCATGTGTGTGCATCAAACTTAGGGAAATATTTTTCACTTTCAATACTTTTTTGGAATTCCAATTTTAAAAACAAAAGCTTAGAAATACATACCAAATACATATACATACATACCAAATACCAAATACATACCAAAATATTAATGGTTATTATGAGAATAAACAACACCTAAATCTTGTCGTATTACAAAATTTGCCACTCTACTAACTCCTCCAAATTTGACTAACTAAAATCTGCAATGTGGCCATGAGCTTATATTACAGGTTATTACAAGAAATAACCCAGACTATCACTGCCTCAGAGATGCCTCTGAAAGACATCACTGCTTCATCATATTGCTTTGATTCCTTTTTATGAAGACCTACCCAAGGGGAATGCCAAGCGACCTTTAGGCCAAAACAACTCTAATAATCAACTGTCATAGACAAAGAACTGATATAGATATTTCACAAGCTTTCTGAGTCAGATGTTAGAGAACTTATATTCAAATTTGTGACTCATTCTCAGCATACTTTACAACTAAACTATTTTTAGCCTTTTTCCTAAATTCACTTTTCCCTCATTCTTAGTATTCTTTTTGTCTCGTTTTAAACTCATACATTTCAACATGCTTAAAAAGGACTCCCTTTTAAACAACATACCGTATTGTTCTATAATTTTACAGCTTAGTTGTTACTTTTCTGCATTATGCTTATTACCACTTAACAAATAACTGACCTATGTGTCTATCCACTATCTTTCTCCCCATCCTATCCTCATTAGAATGCAAGTTCCAAGAGGGTGGAGACTTTCATTTGGTCACTGCTATATTCTTAGCATCCATGATAAATGTTTACATTTATATTAATAAATACCTGCAGACTGGAATGATTATGAAAACAGACCAATTATATCTTATGTCATACTGTTACATAACAGAACTTTTCTAAAGTTAAAAGTTATCTTCCATCCACATGATCTTTGACATTTTCATATTTCTCTGCAAGAGGCCAGATGTACTCATGGATAGAGTCTAGTATTTAGCAATTTTCTACAAACTTAAATGCATAATTGACTGGTTCAATCCTGGATCTTATTCTTTATGGAAACTTCAAAATACAGAAAAAGCACCAGATGCCAAATTAAAAAATTATTAACTTATGATAGAAAAAAATCT